>JAULJZ010126831.1:0-32078 GCA_032270985.1 Heliamphora pulchella | reverse complement strand
GTCGGAGGGCTGTGAAGGGTCGCCGGTGCTGGAGGAGGCTGTCGGAGGGCTGTGAAGGGTCGTCGGGGTTCGTGGCTAGGGTTTCGGTGGTCGGCGTGACTGTAGAAGGGTCGTAGAGGTTCGTGGCTAGGGTTTCGGTGGTCGGCGGGGTTTGTGGCTAGGGTTTCGGTGGTCGGCGGGGTTCGTAGCTAGGATTTCGGTGGTCGGCATGGCTGCAGAAGGGGGGCTAGGGTTTCGTGGCTAGTTTCTGGGTCTGTCGTTAGGGTTTCAGTGGTCTGTTGTTGTTAGGGTTTCCCAAGGAAGGTGGCAGGTTTCTGGGTCTGTTGCTGGCAGTGGGGTGGCTGGTGGTGACCGTGGCTGGTGACTGTTGTTGGTGGCTGGTGGCTGGTGGCTGGAGGAGGGAGGCTAGGGTTTGGGTGGCTCTGATACCTTGTTAACAGTAATGGAAAGCCGTACCCAAAAGGATAGGCGAGTACTCTTATTTATAATAAAGCTAAGCCACACTATTACATCCCTACACTCACACACAGAATAATAATAAAGATACTACTAAGATACATATATATCTAACATTTATGTTAATGATATCATTATTTTTTATGATGATTCTACTGGTATAACTGCTTTAAAACGATATTTGGCTCATCATTTTCATACTAAGGACTTAGGCGCTCTCCATTACTTCCTTAGATTAAGATAGCCCATTCCTCCTAGGAGATTTCTTTATTATAACATAAGTATACCCTTGAACTTCTCTCTGAGACTGGATTGCTTGGTGCTCGTCCAGTTGATACACCTATGGATTCTACTATAAGGCATGATGCTGAACAGGAAAAATCATTTCTGGATGTTGGTCGTTATCAGCGGCTTGTTGAGAAGTTAATTTATCTTATTCTTACTCATCCAGATATCAAATATGTTGTTGGTGTTATTAGCTAGTTTATGCATGCTCCTCCTCAGCCACATTTTGATGCTGTTTGTCATATTCTTCACTACTTAAAACGTGCCCTAGGTCGTGGATTGTTATATCATCCATCTGATCATTTGTTTGTGATTGGCTTTAGTGATGCTGATTGGGCTTGCAGTTATTTTGATAGGTGGTCCACCTCTGGCTATTGTACTTTTGTTGGTGGTAATCTTGTCACTTTGCGTAATAAGAAACAGAATGTTGTTGCTCATTCCAGTACTGGAGCAGAGTATCGTGCTATGGCTCATACTGCTTCTGAAATGTTGTGGGTTCATTCTCTTCTTCAGGACTTTGGCATCATGTCTTCTCATCTTATAAAGATGTATTGTGATAATCAAGCAGCCATATTCATTGCTAATAATTCTGCGTTTCATAAGCATACTAAGTATATTGAGGTTGATTGTCACTTTATTCAAAACTTAATGATGACGAAGCAAATTGCCACTCCCTATATTCGCTCAGAGAATCAATTGGGTGATATTTATACCAAACCGTTAGCTGCTTATAGTTTTAAGCGACTTCTTTCCAAGCTGAGCATGTTCGACCTCTATACTCCAACTTGAAAAGTGTTTGATAGTTACTTATGTTTGTTGGGATATTTTGTAATTATTTTGGCGTCTCTTATATAAATATTGTTGTGGTGTAGAGGATAAAATTAAGCCTCATTATTTTCTTCTAATAATACTTCTCTGTCTTCTTCTCTTTTTCTTTTTCTCTTTCTCTTGTAAGCCTAAATCGCTACTTTACGATTCAACTCTTGTTAAGATTTGACTTTCACTTTATGCTTGTTTCACTTCCACCCAACCTGGAGTTGAAGTACAAAATGACCAAAACCACATGAAGGTGGTTTGCTTAGGGAGGTCATCTACACAGTGGGTATACCACGGGAAGCAAAATATATTTTCCACAAACTATTTCCTGTTCAAAGGTTTATTACCAAAACATATCAACGGAACCCACTCTACGCTTGTTCTTGTTTTCATCAGAGTCGTATTAGAGCTCTTACTGCATCACCCTTTTTTTGAGGGTAGTTCCAATAGAAAAGCTTTTTCAGTAGGATTTTTTTGATTAAATCTTACATATAAACAACAAAAGGTATGCATGAATAAGAGAAATATTGAAACCCACAGCAGAACTCAGTGCACTGCTTGTCTGCTTCTTTCCCACTCCAAGTAAGAGTGCCTTTCTAAGGCAACATGATGCAGAAGTTTGGGTCCGACATTGGCAGATTTGTTACGGAAAACCCTTGTTCCATTGGATGCATCCCAGTGAGAAATACTGACAGCTATTTTGTGAACCAAGCCAGTTTTTAAAAGAATTCCATTATTTAAATATTTAGGCCTTCAATTTTTGTTTTTGGTAGTTTAGGAAAGTTCTATTTGAACAATTACTTGCCCTAAACGAATATGATTTTAACAAGGGGTTTTCTGGTGTGCTTCGATAGATATCTAGTATAAAGTGGGGTTTAACTTAAATTTGCTATTGGTAATTTTCTGTTTTTCTTTTATTAATTTCGGTAATTTGCATGGATTCAGTCTAATTTGATGCTTCCTTCTGGAATTAGGACTTTCTTCTATTTTAAGCAAGTTTGCAAACCTTGGGGCAAAGCACTTGTTGGTGATTAATAATATTTTAATCTCTCTTTTTTTCCTATGTCTTCGGTATCAACTGGTTCAGCAGAGTTTTCATTGATTATTAACTAAGAATCGAGAAGAAAGAAGGAGAGCTCTAGCAGTCAAATGTCATCAATTATCAACAAAAAAAAAAAACAACAACAACAACAACAACAACAACAACAACAATAACGACAACAACGAAAGAAAACAACCAAAAAAACAAAGATCTTGGAATGTGTGGTCAAAATCTTTTTTAATTTGGTGAACATTTTCAGAAAGGGCACAATAGTAACACTTCTATGTGGTGTAGCAGATAACACTATTTAACTAGGATATATGCAAGTCAGCTTGAGTGCAAACAGATAAAGAGAATAAGTAGGGGATTAATACCACTTCCCAGCCAACAAGAAAAGCAGCATTTCCAAACCTGAGAAGCAAGTCGACTGGAATATGAAACAAGAGATATATTCTCTTGCATCTCATTCAACATGAGATTGAATGAGTCAATTGAAAGGTCTCTAGATAGCAATTCATGAGCAAGTTGCAAGATGTTAAGAAGCTTTTCCAATTCCTGAAACCAAAACATAATTTTTGAGAAAAGGAAAGTTAAAAATAAGAACTAACGAAGTTTTCTTGTCTGTTATAATAACCAGAGCAGAGAAAAGTTACTTACCACAGTAGCACATAGATCCTGAGACTCAAACCGATCAAACAAAAAATCAATGTTCTCCCTGAATACTTTGTTCATCCTCTCAGAAATCAAACCTCTCAAGTTAATGGTCCTTCCCAATAACTATACATACACCAAAACCGAAATCAATGAAAAAAGGAAATAAAGAACAAAAAAGAGTTATGTAAAAGAGAGAGAGAGAGAGAGAGATCATAAAAGAGTAAAATGTGGCTGACAATAAAAGTCAAGTACTAATAAAGATGAATATGCTTTCATTCTATAAGCATGAAAAAGTATTATCAGTTTATCACCTATTCAGAAACTATCTGCACCAACAAATCGGTACACAGACAAAAAAGGAAATAGTGAGCACACATTGAACAAAAGAAAAGGTGATATGTATAATGTAATATGAATATGCTTTCAGCAAATCTCAATATTCATGGTCACAAGAGTTCACCTAAAGATCATATAATGACTGTCTAACCAATACGGCCCACAATTTTACAGGCTTTGGATTTTGTAATAGCTAAGGTTCCAACCACCACAAAAACCAATTTATAATTCCTAACCATCTTTGGTCTAAAGATGTTACAGTAGCCATACCTTGGTCATAGAAGAGCACATTGCACATCATCTTCCAAAACCTGAAATATGGGTGTCGCACTGTGGCTTAACCTGAATCTCCAGTCAGATGGAAATTATCCTTCTTATTGACTGATTAAAATGATAAGTCGTTGAGCTTTACCATGTAAAAGTACTTAAATCATTACTATAAAAATAAAAAAGCACTTTTCGTATGTTTTGGCTACGATACGAGCTGTCCAGTCGTGCAATTGACCGATTCTTATTCATGTTTCTAATAGAGTAAATACCGATGAGACTTCAGAAAGTCATATTTTAAACTGTTCATCTAATAAAAGCGTGTATTTACTTGGAAAGGGAAAACTGCACTGACCACCCATCAAATGGTAATGAGGCATTTAGTTGTTCTAAAAGCTAAATGTTGATCAGACGAACAGCATGTACCTTTCAGCACTCAAATGAGATAAAATAAATATGTCGTTCTTTGATCAGCCATAGAAGTAAAATTTTACTCTATGAAAAAAAAGGAAGAGAAACAAGAGGGCATTGTGTGGGACAAGAAGTTCCCCATAAAAGAAGGCAAGAAGTAAAAGGAGAAAAAACCAAAATTACATGTCAAAAAGCTCTCTAATCTCTAGTAACCAAAAGTCGAAAACAAGGTGATCCCTTTGAAAGGAGAGGAGACTAAAACCCAATATGTAAAACAAATACGAAACCTAATCTCATAAACCTTGTAAATCTATATATTCATCCTAAAATGTTCATGCATTCCTTCTAGCAAAATCACCAAAACATAGAAAAAAATTACGCAACACCCGAGAACCTGATCAATGTCATTGAGATAAAAGCTACCATAATCAATCCAAAGAATCAGAACGCAAGTACAAGGTGCCACCCACTCAACTTCACCAACCGAAATCGTTTCTATATAAGACTGTAGCCATTGAACAATGCAAGATAAGCGATCTATGCTCTCCTCAGTCCTCATCCCTCCTACACATCACACACCACTATGAAAGCAAATGGGAAATTAGGCCTCCTTTCGGAAATGTGATCGGCATTGAGCAAATTGTATGCCATAAAGCATGCAAATACATTAACCTTAAGATGCACAAACCCACTCCAAATCAACTGTGATGGATAAATGATGGCCCGTTTGGATTATCAATAGTTGTATCACAAAACAACGAACAAGAAAAGACTGTGGAAAAATGAATAGTCCACAATCTCTTATAAAAAAATAAAAATAAAAAAATGCATCTCAATGTGATGTGGTTATTATCGCACCAAAAATAAATATTTAAAACCTAGTAAAACAACTACTCCGTAGAATAGTGGTTAAGACCCGGTATCGTTCTGCAAGGACAAATAGATTGAACCGCATAAACTTATGATTAATTCCTAAATAAATACGAACGAGGGCATTGCTAGTGTATATTGGAGGGATTAATTATCAAACCGTAACACCATCAACAATATATACTAGAAATGTTAATTCATTAGTGTCACGATCATTAAGTCTTCTTGAAAAAATTGCAGTTTCAAGAAAAAATGGCTATAGAAGATGAAACCATCGAAGTAATAGACAATATAAGAGCATGATACATAGTACAAATAAGGGGGCAAAATCTCCAAATGAGGTCTCACCATTGTATACAACTTCTCAAAACTTGAAATTCTCGTAGTAACAAAGGAAGACCATGATAAATTGATTCCAGCAGAGATCGAGAAACTAAATGCTAACTTTTAATGATAGGCTGCCACAAAGAATCATCCTTAGCAGGAAATCATCATAACTATTTTCCAAGCAGTGAAAATATCATTTGCTAAAATTGTAGTATTTTGATATGAATGCCATTTCTTCGGTGACTTCAATTTCAATTGATGAACATTTTATACTTAAAGGATACCTTGAGTTCATTTTGTAATTCCACAAAATCACAGGCAGTTTACTATTTTTGAGAAACTTAAGGGTACTTTTGTAATTTCTCCAGATTAACAATTTGGAAAATATAATTAGGTATGAATGCTCACACCATACATAAATACCATGTCAAAAGTTGGCTAAAACATGAAATATAGAGGGATAAGAAAATAAGTAAGACATTTAGAGAAAGTAGAGGAGTTTGAGGAGATAGACTTCGAGAGAGATGTGGGAGCTAGGAAGAGTAGAAGAGAGGATAGGTTAAGAGCATATTAGTGAATGTTTGTGGTGTGGAACCGTGGGAGAATATAGAGAGGGGAAAACCGAGAGAGAGAGAGAGAGAGAGAAAGAGAGTAGGCTTGTGCCTAGAGCTTAAGATGGTGGTAAAGTTTGGGCTGATAGAGCAACTATTGCAGGAGAATGACATGGTGGCTACAAGAAGAAGGCAACGGTTTTATCTGAGAAAGGAACATCCTAGTGTTTCATTTGGTCAGATAGAGGTACGATGATGGGAACCCTATTCTCTGTGAATGATATCTTATATCTATTAGTACAGACGTGTATGCATATAATGTGTAAAGAAGAAGCGTGTAGCTTGGGTTTATGCATGGAGGCAATTGCTTTTGATGATGGGTTCAAATAGAGCGCAAATGGTGCACTAGTGCTGATTGGATAGAATGTGAGAGAGGAGTTGTGAGGCGAGGTTAGAGAGGGAATTAGAGAGGTTAGCGGATTCGAGTATCCTAAAAGGCTAAGGGTCGATGAATTTGGAATTTCAAGTGCGTGTGCACGCATGTGTGCGCCTGAATTCAGTGAGTCAAAAGAGCTTGATGGGTCGGTGAAGTGGTAAGATATGGTGCGTTCTATGCACAAATATATTGTTTAGCCAACGTAGTGGACAAATTATGAATATGTTCTTTTTTATAAGGAAAGAAATATCATATAAAAAAATGCCAAAAAGATTACGTAAACATGTACACACGAAGTATACAAAAGCAAAAACAAAAACCACATATACTGATAACCTATACAACCGGAATACTCAAATCCCCCAAAAACTCACAAAAAGAATCCACAGAAAGATGATATAAACACCATGGAGTCAAAAATAGAGGGTCGAAAGCACCACCCATTTTAAAATAGGAATGGTTCTTTACCGATCTTAGACATCACCCAGGTAACCCCAAAGCGAGATAGAGCCATGTCCAAAACTGCGCAGCAACCAGGTAATGCAGCAACAGATGATTGACCGATTCCTTTTCCCCTCTGCACATGTTACACTAATCTACCACGAAGTTACCCCTTCTCCTCAAGTTATCAATGATGAGAATAGATTCCTTAGTGGCAGTTCAAGAAAAAAAAATGCCTATTTAAGAGGAGCTCTTGCACGCCACTCCTTTCCAAGAGAAATCACGATCTCCTAAGCCCCAAGGCCCTTATAAAGGGTCATCATTGAGAACACATCATTAGAGGCTGTGGATCATACCGAAGAATCCTCAAAATTCAGTTAAACACAATAGCCAGAAAGAGACCCAAGAAGGTCCGCCAACAAGAATAGTTTCCAATCAAACAGCGTTCTCCTAAATGAAAGGTTTCAAACCCCGACACTAATGTCTATACACCAATAATCCACCACAATAGCCCCTTTATTCACCACAATGCTAAATAAAACCTCTTGCAAAGGCCTATGGCAACATCAAATGTCCAACCAAAACCTCACCTTCTCCCGTTACCCACTTTAAAAGCAATCTTATGAAGAAAATCTTCTCTGACCCTTATGATACCTTTCCACAACCCTTTACCAAAAATCCCTCTGATGGGACCCATGGAAAAACCTCCGCAACCACTTACCCAATAATGTCATATTAAAAAACGGGAAGTTCTTAACACCCAGCTCCCTCCACCCTCCTCAAGAAAAAGAACCATGCTCCATTTTACAAGATGATACTTGAACTCCTCACTCAACCCCTTCCAAAGAAAGTTCCTCGTCATCTTCTCTAATCTCTAGACCACCAGTAGAGGGATTGTGAAAAATGACATGAAATAAGTCGGGAGAATTGTCAAAGTACTCTTTATAAGGGTCAACCTATCACCGTTAGAGAGATACTTCCCTGTTCAAGAAGCTAACCTCTACAACTGGGTCAAGCCGACTTAGCTTTATAAGGAGAACCTAGAGGCATCCCCAAATACATAGAAGCAAGGGACCCCACACTGCAACCTAGGTTAGCGTCTCCACATTAGCCACACTCCCCGCAGGAATAATCTTAGTCTTAGCTAGATTCACCTGAAGCCTAGAAGCTGTTGTAAAACAAAAAAGGATACATCTCAAAAATTTCAAGTCATTTTCCTTCGCTCCTCAGAAAAGCATAGTGTCATCAGCAAAGAGCAAATGGGAAACTGAAACCACTAACCCTTCTTTGAAACCCGCTCAGAAACCATTAATAAAGCCATGTGAAGCCTCTCTATGAACCATCTTGCTCAAAGCTTCCATAAAAAAGGAGAAACAAAAATGGACATAAAAAATACCTTGCATCAACTCCCTTAAGCTGGCAAAGAAATTCTTAGGGAATGCCATTATTTAGAACTGAGAAATTTACTGTAGAAATGCAAAAATTGATCCACTTCCTCCACCTATCACCAAAGCCCATCTACCAAAGAATGTAAAAGTAGAAAATCCTCATTAACATGATCATAGGCCTTCTCTAGGTCCGACTTATAGATAATCCTAGGCACATGCAAAGCACTTTGGAATTTGCTGGCAACCAAAACCGCATCTAATCTCTCTCTACGACAAAATATGAATATGTTATGGAACATTATCTCTCCATTGAAAGATTTGCACTATCATTTAATTATTCACTAGCAGTTATGCTTTTGGTTATGATATACCTCCATAGGGATGTGATTTGGTATTTTTATTGTTTAATAGGTTGTTACCTCATGTCATTTCTTTTACATCCTTTCCAAGAAATAAGGCAATATTAGAACTCTTTCGTATACTTCTTTAGTTAGATCGGTGGGAATCTGGTATATTCGAAGATATAAATGGAGTTCTATGAATATGATATATGAAGATATCTTATGTTTTATGCATGTAGACACAGTATATATACTATTGAGCCTTGTGTTTGGGTCATTGAATATAAATACGAGTCTTATCAAGAATTTATATCATGAAATTGTTAGATACCTTGATATGTATTAGTGGTCCCATTTTTCAACACGTAAGCTTTCAAAACAATTGGTGATTTAACATGGTATCAGAGCTCTGGTTCTTGCAGGTCCTGAGTTTAAGCTTTGTGATATGTGTTTGTTTCCCGTTGTGTTTGCTATTATGCATTATGCTATGTGTTGGTGTACCTGTTGGTCCTGGTCAGTTTAATTTGTTCGCCTCTCCACAGGCGAAACAGGGTTGCGTGCGAGGAGTAGTCTTAGTACTTGATATGACTTAAGGGATAATTTGTGACTTAACAAAAATGAAGTACGGCACATGGCCATCTTACTCTAATCAATGAATATATAATGTGCAGCCATACTCGTCAGATCCGATCCAGGGGAACTACTGCGGCGGTACCAAATGTATCGTCAAATATTCAATATGATTCCACATAATCTAGTTTCGTTCAAGTAACTGTGAATGCATTAGATATTTACCAAATTTATAAGTCCCTTAGTGAATCCCACGTTAACCTCAAGACGTTGGTATCAGACTAGAAAAGTAAATCCTTGAGCTTGTGAGAAGGCCTTCTAGTTTATTGACTTGAACCATATACCTTTAGAACGAACCAATAGAGAAGAAGAAAAAAAAAGAAAAAAAAACTTAACCAATGAGGATGAGACCGCTTGTCGAACGTTTCAGACAGTGCCCTTTTGCCAAACTTAATCTTCTCTTGTTTGTTCTCTACCCATTTCTCCATACCTCCGCAAAAAGCAATATAAAAAATGGCTCGAATAGTACAGCCCCTTCGTCACCCTAAAATGAAAGGGATGATCTCCTGATAGCTAATTTCTCCTATAGCGATAAAGAAATGAGAGAGTCAAGGGAGATTGTCTCCTAGATCCCAGCTCTTCAACATCCTGCTATACCCCGCTGTTCTGCTCTCTGGGAATGAAAAAAATTTATCTAATTTCATTTGGTCTTTTGGCCTAAATTCCGTGAGACCTTGATACCCAATCAAATCATTTTCGACGATTGAATGTACATCTATAATCTCGTAGGGTTTATTCTGCAGCAGCAAATGCTAGTTACAATATGGGTTTCAACGAAACCAATTTAATAATTTGCAAAGTCAAAGCCAACGAGAGTACTATCGTGAAGAAATTAGATCCTCCTCCTTTGCTAAGGCCCTATCATAGGTGGCAGAGACTCCATATGCCAAAAAACAAAATTTCCATTTGTTTTCATCAATACGGTTGAAACGTTTCCGTTTCCTAAGCGACTGAAACGAAACATTAGTAGAAAACTCACAACAAAACATTATGCAATATACCTAAACAAGTTTTATTGAAAAGAATTTAATATTTTTCATAAATATTTTTATATTTTTTTAAAAAATTATAGATGGTGATATTTTAGTTTATTAAAAATAATATTTTCAGTATGTCTAATGCCTTAATAAAGTTTTACACCCTATTTTGTTGGGATCTTACACTTTTTTAAAAAACCTTTACACCTGTATTGAATAAAACTAAGTATTTGATTAGTATTTCTAATGCCTTAGTAAAATTTTACACCCTATTTGTTGGGATCTTACACTTTTGTTAAAAAATTTACACCTATAATAAATAAAACTAAGTATTTGATTAGTATTTCTAACGCCTTAGTAAAATTTTACACCCTATTTTGTTGGGATCTTACAGTTTTTTAAAAAAATTCACCTCTATTGAATAAAATTAAGTATTTGATTAGTATTTCTAACGCCTTAGTAAAACTTTACACCCTATTTTGTTGGGATCTTGCAGTTTTTTAAAAAAATTCACCTCTATTGAATAAAATTAAGTATTTGATTAATATTTCTAACACCTTAGTAAAATTTTACACCCTATTTTGTCAGGATCTTACTCTTTTTTAAAAACATTCACACCTGTATTGAATAAAACTAAGTATTTGATTATACATAAAAATATTAATTCATAAAAAATTGATTTTTATGCTTTTAGACTTACTCTCTTATGTGTATAACTACAAGAATCTTTATATATTTGAATGATCAATTGTTAGTCCTTAATGTATACATTTTGATTTGTATTTCTAAATATTTCTAATTTTCTCACGTTTGAAAAGTACTTGAAACGTTTTCGAAATATTTTTGAAACATTTCAAAATATTTTTGATTCCATAGTAATCAAAACAACACACCGAAACAAAATTTTGAACCTTACCAGACGCTACATGCAGACACTTGTATCATCTGCAGTATCTTCTCCTCTAGGTAAGAACTCTACCTTTTCTGCCCAAGATTGGGATTTACTTTTCAACACAATTTCTTTCAAATTCATTAAATTTGATGTACTAATTCTTGAATAACCAAGATGGTGAAATATTCAAGAGGTATTTTCTCATATTTGAGCTAGTGACACGTATTTCTTCTATTTCTCCAAGTAATCCTCTTCACATCGCAATGCCTATTGTGTTGTCTGGACCTTTCATAAGCGGAAATGAATCAAGATAACCATTTGTTTTGGTATAAATAGTTGTTATTTTGTTCTTCCACCATAAGAAGAATAGAGTGGGATTGTTTGACCAATTCACGTAATCCTTGACCTCTTGCCAATTGATTTTGAATAGCTTTATCAATCCTTTTTTGTATACACGTGTAGTCCTTATACATCATCTTATGGGCATGCAGTCTCCATATCTTATGTGCATGTAGTCTTCCCTCAGAAGCCAAGGAGTACTATTTGCATTGAGTAACTACTGCACAATTGGTGCTACTTGATTCTTGCTTTAAATAAGAGGATAAGGCCCTAGAAATTAAGCTAGCTAGATGTGATTTCAAGAGAAGAACGAGAATGAATACCCCACAAAAATAGTCAACAACACCATGCTCCCTAATAAAATGTTAACTGATTTATTCTCAATCATCTGTTCAATCTAGAATTGCATCTTCTGTTCAGTTTCTGATATCAGTTTAAGTTCCAATGTTCAAATCAATAACTATGCCAAGCTTCCCTTCTCGGTTGTCCTATCTTGTTCAATCCATTGCTTTTGTCTGAGACAAAGCTGAATCTCTCATGCTATTTTACAATCGAGCTACCTTTGGTACATCAAGCATACCGACATTTATTCCTATTAGTATAATCACTTTTTTTCTCTTTTGTAATTCTTTCTATTTCATTTCTAATTGTAAGGCTCACAATAAAGCTATGATCTTGACCAAGGTTTCAAATCGCGGTATCAGTCGGAGTAACAGTCACTGTCACATGTAATGGGTATCAGGCTACGTTTTAAATCGCGGTGTCGGCAAGAGTAACGGTCACAGTCGCATGTAACAGGTATCGGGAGAATCGATCAGTCTGTAACGAAAATTGGTAACCGCGCTCGTGATTTTTTTCCAAATGCTAGCAAATAACATTAACTCAATTATAAGCATATCGTAACCTTATTTACTAAAAATAAAATGTTTATAAACTCACTAATAAGCACATCTTAAACTTATTTATTACAAATTGAACGTTTATAAGTGTTTTTAATTAACATTTCGACACCAAACTTTGAAAATGATGATAAAGTTCTAGGAAAAAAAGCGAAACCAACTTGTTGGGTTGTCTCAGGTCACATATCAAGAGTATCGACCGATACGGACTGATACGCGATACGTATTAGCCATATCGATCGATACTCTAGAGATTATCTAGAACTCTGACACCAGATTATGTATCTTAATTGTATGCCTGAAATACTGTTATGTAAGTATCATCGATATTTAAAACCATGGTCTTGACTTTTGATCAAGCAACTATTAGTACACTTTCTTTCTTCCATCTCATCAGAGTTATATCACAAAGACTTTCCAAGGTAAGAAAGAAAGGGAGAACAAGCACACTTGGAGAGCGCAGTACAACAAGGAGTTGTATGTTGCGTTCGGGAAAAATGAATTAGGAGAAAAGAAAACATCCATTGCGTAAGTATTTTACATGAAGAAAATATTGTTTTGCGAATAAACATGGGTAGCAAGAGAGCGCTTATGCCCCAAGGATGGAGCCTTATGGGGAAGAGCCCAGCCCAATACGGACAACACACCCCTAACTGCAAGCACACCTCTATATTGACAATCATTCTAAGGGTCCAGTCAATGGAACTGGTGAACCACTTAAGCAATCTAAAACTCTGTGAAGCGAGAAAGGCATGAGTGATCCATAGAATGGTGCCTTTGGAATAGTTAAGGTAGGATAATGCTATCACACTTATGAGAGAGAAAGGAAAATCACAGATTAACCACTTTAGCAACTAGCCATTTTAGCAATTCGCAGAACCATTATGCTACGTTCCTAGCTCAAGACCCTTATGCGAACTATGTTTGGGAATGGCACCAAGTGAGGGTGCTACCCTGCTGCACCCAAGAAGGGGTGTCAATGAATTTGACTTAACTCTTTTGTTTTTGAAATAACTCTCATCAACTATCACTATTTTGATGTGAACCTTTACGAGTAATTCATCAAATTGGTTAGGTAAAATAACATCCCCATCATATGATCCCACTAGAGACGTCAACATACATATAGATACATAGACTTACATTTGCCAATCCTAATTCTATTTGCAAATAGCTAGAAATCATTTACCCATATATCATTTTTTGTATGCATAAGAACTCTTTTATATATGTTCGGCAAAAGCTCAACCGCATGATATACCATATACCATCTCACACTTTCCTTTCTTTGGTGCTACCTTTATATTTCCAAGGGATAGGGTTAGGGCATAGAGGGTGCGCGAGAACAACTCCTAAGTCAATTAAGGATAAATTGTTGGAACCTCCTAGGTAAGGATAAGTAATATAATAGATAGAGAAATTCATAGATCTACAGGGAAACCATCAAGTTCTTTAATAAAAAAAATGATCGAGTGAAAGTCAAGCAATTAATCCATCAAGACACGGCAAGCAATTGATGTATATTTGAAGCTTCAACACAGTCACTCCTTAGTAGCTCCTTGCTACAACCAGTTCCCATTGCTAGACAATGATTGGCCCACCAGAAGGGGAATTAGGAAGAGCTTTGATTGGATAAGTCAAAATATTGGAAGCAAATGGAAAAATATCATTGAGTAGGATCAAAAAAATTAGCAGACTGAATCACTAAATAGATACAAATAGGTGCAAATTCCGACATCATCACAGCACACATGGTTCTTTCGCTCCTTGCTCACTGAGCGACATACTAGAAAGAAAGAAAAGAAACAAACTTTAGCGTGAACACCGGGAGAGCGTGCCCTTGCCATTCTGAATTGGCTAATCTCTATAGACTGAAAAGCCGATACGAGTCTCATAATTCCCACTAGGAAGGTTGTAATTGGCAAAGGATGGAAAAAGAATGATAAACAAAAGCGAACGAATCAGCTCCTTTTGCTAACAGCAGGGGGCTCACAAGTCGGACTAGGCTATTGCGCACTAAAGTTTATATCGGCTTGGATGTATAAGGTCAATCGCTTGAGATCTCCTAGTTAGGTCCATAACGCCAAGTCAAATTAGTTGCATAGTCAACTGGTGCACCCCTCTAACTAAAGAACATTAAAGAAAGAATCAATTGTAGTAATGGTCTGCCTTGGACCACTTTTCTGCACTTCTCGACAGGAGGATGTACAACTGACAGGTAAATGCCTTACCAAACTCGTTTACAACTCCTTCCATGTGTATTGATTTCCCTTATTACATGCCTGGTTTCCTAAATGATTCCTCCACAGCACCCGTCGGTTTCACAAAATGAGGGGAGGGGCATAGCATTATTTCTGTACACACCAGCAAAAAAGAAGAGAAAAGCAAAAGTAATGTTGCATAAATGAGGAAAAAACACATGAAAAGGGCGGTCTAGTCAAAAAAAGGAGAATACTCAAAGGTGGCAAAAGATTGGGGGGGGGGGGTGGTTGTGGGGGAGGCAACGATAACATGTAAAAGGAGACAATAGCAATTAGAGTCATTTCAGATAACTTTTCTACCTTTATTTTTTAAGTACTCGTTGTCTCCCTCAATTGGTTAAGAGAGAAATTAAAGGAAAAGACAACATAGAAACAAGCAAAAAAATTCTTTGGGCCTCAGGAAAAGGCATGGTTCATAAGGAACAAAAGAACTTTATCAAGTTGTGTGAGAGAAATATTTAGAGTGAGAAAGAGGAATTTCACGAAAAACGAAAACAAGGGAGCAGAAAAGAAACTTGATGGTAGACTCGGAAAAGCCAGGAAGTATCACTGATCCCAAACTAGGACATCCATCTTCAGGAAATAGCAGTGGATACAAACTTCTTGAGCAGGTAGGGCGGTAGGGCCCGAATCACCACAGAGCAGTAGAAGAGGTTTTCTTTTATTTTTCAGCAGACAGAGAACAACAAGGTGGCCGGTTGTGGTGCAGATGGTTATTGCCGGAAACACCAGTCTATTTCTACTCTTTTTTGAGTGAGATAGGACAATGAGAGGGCAAGAAAAAGAAGAAAGAAAGAGAATGAAAGGCTGACAGTGACAGCAAAGAGGGCCACGGTTGCCAGAGCTGAATTCAGTGAGGGTTGATCATTTATTTTCTCAAAATCTTAAGCTATTAGAAAACGGGCCCAACAATGTATAAGATAACATTTAACATTAATGTTATCTGATCTAGATTTCTAATCCTATACCATGTTAGATCTCTTAACTAACAAGAAGTCTTCATTAGGTTCCACTCTACGTCAGTTTTGGCATGAGATAGAATCTCTTATAGGGCTATGAACACTGGCCCGTGAGGTTAAGATAATGGGAATTGGGAAGGCTTAAAATGGATAGTGCAAGTATTTGAAGGCTATCAACACACTAGGTTTGAAGTTAGGCACTTTAACAAGTTCATTCCTGATGGTGGCTGGTGCAGATTGGTTTTCCTAAATTGGGAAATTCAACATAATTGTGAAATTTAGACAAGACAACACAATTGCACAAGATATCCACAGTTCCAAACTTCAACTTGCCATCACAATTTTCATGGCAGGATATAGCTTCCAACATATCAGTGACGGAAGAAAGACTGTACAAATAACTGTAAATTGTCTCATGCCTCTTCGCTGCATCATAACATCTAAGAAAAATTACAAAAGGTTCAAAAAAACAAAAAAGAAACAGTATGATTAAGGTGCAAAACAAGAAACAAAAAAAAGTAAGCATACAAATTAGGACACTCCCAGATTGCAGATACGACCTGCAACAATATAGGAATAATATAAAATCATAGATATGTTCTCACCTTCACTCGAGTCATCTTTAGTAGTGCATTAAGTCTCAAAGGTTGGACAGAAAACTTTTCCCCATTATCCAGGGAAAAAAGAAATGAGGGATCAAGTTGCTCACTGCAGAATTAAATAACCAAAAAATAAAAAATATTTAGGTTGGAAAATTTTCAGCAAGAAGTGCAAACCAGAGAGCAAAGCAATACCTCGCAGCCCAAGTTTTGTAGTATGTAAAAATAGTCTCACACAGCTTCAAAACAAATATATCAAAACAATGATCCACCTGAAAGAGCAAAACAATTTTCACAACTGAGTAAAATAACACGTCATTGACCATGCAGGAATATTGATCTAGTGCACCATCAACACATGAATTCTTATGTTTCTCCGAAGTTCTAACAACTTGAACATTTCATACAGCAAAACTTTGAACAATAAATGAACATGTCACCCCAGAATTTAAAAAATACATATTTCAGGTCAGACCATCATTCAACTGATACTAGAGTTCATCATTCGATGGTCTACAAAATCCACAAGGACTTTGGTGATGACATGCACAAAATTGGATCACAGCTTTACTCAAGGCTGCGATTTTAAGGGGAGGAGGGAAACCTCCATTCACCTGTTCCTTTCCTTTCGCACCCTGCCCCCTCCACACACACGCGCGCGCGCGCGCAAACAGGTTTGTTAGCAAAGAAAAAAGTAACTGTAAAAATATACTTCCTAGTTATATCTATCATCCTCAGAGGCTCTGATACACTTCCTGACAGAAACCTGCCAAATTTTTCTAGTAGCACAAATACATGAACAAGTCACTGCCAAACACAGAAACTATGAAACACACAAGATCAATAAGCTATCAATAATCCCTAACAGAGGTTTTTTCCGCTCCCTCTTTTCCTAAACAACAACGGGAAAAGGGAGGTAAAAAAGGAAAGAGGGAAGTGGGAACCCAAAAAGTCTTGAAGTATTTGAGAAACTGAGAAAGTAGAATGGAGCTACATAGTGGTTTAGAGAAGACAGAAAAGGAAAGAACAAAAGCAAAAGGTTGAACCACTAAAAGTGAGTGTGAAGCTTGGAGTAAGGATTTCTTGTTGTTACAAGCACTATCTTATTTTTCTCTTCCCCACTACTAAAGCAATTTAGCCTTTCATCAGCTTTCAAGATGCAAAACCTCTCCCAAAATAAACCCTTTTAAGTATTTTTGTACCATATGTTGTATTTATTGAACCTTTGTTGAACAACTTTCTTAACTTTTAAAGTTGCAAAAAGACCTTCCTACACTTGCTTATGAATGAATACCTCCCCACACATTAACTTCAGGAGCCTTGTAATTATTAATTACAATAATTATTCAACTTGATAAATGCCTCAATATTTTCCAAAGACATATTTAGGTCTAAATCGTATATACTTGCTCTTTATGTGAATACACAAGAAGAGCTAAATACATTCAGTTACTAATTTTATTCAGCTTATATATATGTTTGAATGTAAGTTTTAGGCTTTGTTTCCAAACATGTCCTTGCATTTTTAGAGATTTTGTCATTTCACTCTAAGAATCTATGCAGAATTAGGGATTTGACAACATAGAAGTACACGAGAAACTTCCATACAATTGACAACAATCATCGAAGCCAAATTCACAAGAAAAACTTAACTATTTTCAATTAACTTCAATTACCTCAGCCTCGATTTCATCATAGAGGAAACGTTGCTTGAGAACAACCAATGCTTGCTGAGCAGAATCATTATAAATGTCAAATGGCATTAAAACACTCTCCAGGAGACCTGCATTTTGTGACTCAATCACATGATCCACTAGCATCCACGGAAGAGAACATTCAATAGGAAACTGCACGAGCACAACATACAATCAATCACAAAGAGCAAATAAGTAAACAATTAATGGGAACACAAACACACTAAAGCAAAAAAATATATATAAATAACTGAAACAAACAAGTACAGACTCAAGAATAACAGAACTGATATTTCTTCTGTTTTTTTTTTTTTTTTTGATAAGTAACCATAAAATTATATTAACAGGATGCAATGAAGCATCACCCCCAACAAATATAAAATTATACCAAAGGAAAATAATATTAATGGGAAAAAATATAAAATCCTGCCTAAAGTATAACTTTCATGCTAGGTTCACCAACAAGATGGATGAATAACAAAACCTGCCGCCTCCAACCAAAAATGAACATACCAAAATTGATAACAAAGCTGAAAATATTATTGCTATAATACAAAAGCTTGACGAACAATGGAGAGATACATCATATATATAGCTATAGAAAACCCTAATAATGGTAATAAGATTAAATAGGAAACAAGATCTTAATAATGGGTAAATATCTCAATAATAATAGTATATTCTCACAATCCTGATAATAAAAAAATATACCAATAATAATAATAATATATTATCACATCCCCTCTTAAACACATGATGCACGCCCGGAGAGCAGCGAAAGTTTGTGCAACAAAAAACGAAAACGAGCAACAGTATGGGTTTTTGTGAACTAATCAGCAAGCTGCAAAGAAGAGGAGACGAATAGGAGACTAATGGCACCGAGTTGAAAGTGTTGATGGACAAAGTGACGATCAATTTCAATATGCATGGTACGCTAATGAAATACGGAATTATGGGCAATCTGGAAGACGCTCTTATTGTCACAATAAAGTGAGGTAGAAGAATCGGAAGAGACACCCATATCAGACAGAAGCCACCGAAGCCAGACAATTTTAACAGTAACATGAGTCATGACACGATATTCTGCTTCAACACTAGAACAAGCAATAACAAACTGTTTTTTGCTTTTCCAGAAAATGAGAAAATCACCAAGAAATACACAAAAACCAGTAGTAAACTTGCGATCAGATACCTCACTAGCCCAATCAGCATCAGCATAAGTCCGAAAAGTCACTAATGAAGACGAAAACAAGAATAGGCTCTGAAAAATAATACCACAAATATAACGCAGAATGCGAAGCAGTGCTGCCCAATGAGTGGAGCAAGAAGTAGAGACAAATTGACTCACCACATAAACGATATATGCAATATCAGGACGAGTCACAGTAAGATAGACCAGACTCCCAACCAGCTCTCAATATACAGTGGGATCCTTAAGAAAAACGCTATCAGAAGGAGAGAACTTAACATGCAACTCAATGAGAGTATCCACAACTTTATCATCGGTGAGACGAGCACAGTGAATCACCACATTTGTATATTTTGATTGAGATAAGTGATACCCAGCAGAGGAAGAAGCAACCTCTATACCAAGGAAGTAACGCAAAGGATCCAAATCTTTCATCTCAAATGCACGAAACAGATGTTGTTTCACTTCAGATATAACAGCAAAGTCAGAACCAGTGATGATCATGTCATCCACATATAATAACAAAATAACCAATCTGAGTAACAGTAGACTGAAAACACTCGTACCAAGCACGAAAGAACTGTTTCAAACCATAAAGTGCACACTGAAGACGACAAGCAATACCAGGAGGATAAGGGGGGCCTGGAGGAGGGCGCATATAAACTTCCGCGTGAAGATGCCCATTAAGAAATGCATTCTTGACATTTAGCTGGAAAAGAGGCCATTGACGAATGGCAGCAACAAAAATCAAAGTAAGAGCTGTAGTCATCTTATCCACAGATGCAAAAGTTTCTTAATAATCAATTCCATACTCTTGAGAAAAACTCTTGGCAACTAGCCCCGCCTTATAACGCTCCAAATAACCATCAGAATGAGTTTTAACATTGTAAACCCACTTGCATCTAATAAGATTTTTACCGGCAGGCAGTGGAACCAAATCCCAAGTACGAGTCTTCTATAGAGCAGTTAATTCTCCTTGCATGGCATTAATTTAGTTTAGATCAGTACAGGCTTCTTTATAAGACCGAGACTCAAAGTAAGCATGAATAGCAGATAAAAAAGCATGATAAGAAGGTGAAAAGTAAGTATTAGAAAAACCAAGCCTTACTGGCAGAGTGTGAGTACACAAAGGATAGGATTGTTCAGAGGGATCGGGATTCACAGAGACGGGGAACTATGTCGAAACTAGTGGATATGTGTTGAGTAGAGGGAGGCAGCCTACGAGAATAGACTAATGGGAGAGACGAAACAACAGAAGGACGAGACTAAGAAGGAAAGTCAAAAACGTCAAGTGTACGAGTAAACTCGTCGGAAGGCGCATCATTTGGAAAAGGATCAATAACAATTAGATCCTCTTTTATAGGCATGCGATTAAGAAAATACACTGCAGTAAGAACTGCTTCTTCCCAGAAGGTGGCAGGAACAGATGAGGAAAGAAGAAGGGAGCGAGCTCTTTGAAGGATGTGCCGATGTTATTCTTTTAGCTCTACCATTTTGTGCAGGAGTGTCAGAATATGAAGATTGATGAATAATGCCAAATCCAGTTACAAATCAGTGAATTCGATAAGAAAATACTCTCAACCCAAATCAGAACGGAAGGTCTTGATAGTTGTAAATAATTGGGTATGAACCATGGAATGAAATGTGCAATAAATGCGAAAGAAATCTGATTTGTGAGACATCAAATACACCCAACAAAACCAACTATACTCATCAATGAAAGAAACAAAATACACTAACCTACCTTTTGTTGCAATGGGAGAAGGACCCCACACATCAGTATAAACAAGAGAGAAAAGATATGTAAAGAGCGAAGTGCTGTGACAAAAGCGAAGTGCTGTGAGAAAAGCGTAGTGCTGACATTTTTGCAAGTACACCTACTGCATTCAGAAATGTCACTGGCAGACATTTTTCTCCAAGCAACCAGATTGAACTAACTGTTTTAGGTGTTCACTAGACAAATGACCTAACCTAGAATACCAAAGGTAAAAAAGAGAGAAATATTGATCTAAAGAAAAAGAAGATAAAGCTGCAGAGGAGAAATCCAATGGGCAATGCAAACTTTTCAACATATATAAATCACCAATTCTACGCCCATTCCCAACCTATTTCTTAGACGTCTAATTCTGAACAACACAACTAGAATAAGAAAACACATCAAAACCAGAATCAGAAAGCTGACTAATAAATAACAAACTGATAGTCAAATGTGGCACATAAAAGACATTAGGTATTGATAATGAAGAGGATAAAGAAGGAATACACCATCGGCAGTAGAAATAGTGATTGGAGAGGAGGGAGAAGTACAATGGCTAAGACTGGATAAATCAGATATCATATGATGAGAAGAACCAGAATCAAATATCCAAGTAGTGGGAGAAATATCGATAAAATAAGAGCTACGCAAACCCGAAGAGAACGGAGTCATAGAATACACATGAAATTGGAATCCAAAGGATACCTCCATGATCTGAAACTGCTCAAACAGAGACTGCACTAAAGAAATTGGAGCACCAATGAAAGGTGAGAAAACTCAAATAGCATGCCAAAACTCGTAAAAAAATTGAATCCAAATTCTCGAATCTAAAAACTCATGCTCGATACTCATAATTCTCAAGCAACGAAAATATCAAAACTACTATGCAAAAGTAAAATGCTAATATGCATAGTAACAAAACGTACGATGAAGGCCTGACACAAAACCAAATGTGCTGAAGTGGTCCGACGAGGTCACTGGTGCAGGTCGAAGTGTTCGGTGAAGTCGCCGGTGATGGTCGGAGGCTTTACGGGGCTTGTCGAGTCTGGTGCTTGTCGGATTGGGTTACGATGAGCACAGATGCAAGATTCAAAGGCCAATCGCGATAAAAAGGAGTCCGACAAGAGTCGTCGGTGGTCACCAATGCAAAAGAGATGTTTAGCGAGACTCGTCGGAGGTGGCAATGTTTGCGACGTCTGTTAGGGTTGCGATTTGTAAAAGATGACGGTTAGGGTTTTCAAGGTTCGTGAAGTGCATGAGCGAAGGAGAAGATGAGATACAGGTGTGGTGTGGGTCGCCAAACCTCAGGGAAAATTCGTCGGTGGTCGGCAGTGGCAAATAAGGGTCGGACGGGGGTCGGTGGCGACATATGATGGTTCGGCAAACAACGCCGTCGGCTAGGGTTTTCAATTTATGTTATACGAACAAGGAGGGTTTGCAAAACTATGTTGCTAGGGTTTGCGACAACGAAGAGAGGTGCGAGTGCACATTACTTTCTCTCTTTTCAAAAAAGTGCATAGGAACCACCATTGACCCATCCATTCCCATAAATTGAAGAACTACAAGATATTGATAATAGTTGGAATGTAAAGTGGCAAAACGACAAATATGGATTCGGGCCAACATTTTTCAGATTTAATTGAAAGAAACCCATATCCGATCCAAAGCGGCCATTGACCAAAACGCACCACCTCCTTGCGGTGACTTCCGTTGCCTTTCAGTTAAATTCCATCACTTAGGCCCTCGACTACGTGATTTTTCATATCAAGAAAGTTTTGATTCCTTGATCTACGTTCAAATTTATCACCATCAGGTCTGCCTTGGTTCCAGGCTTTAGTAGTATAGTTTCCTATGCATATTAGGTATTTCTTATTTTTGGGCGCTTTTTAAATAGTTTTTAATTTTGTAAGCTAGTTTGTTTAGGATCTCTTCTGTTATAAGTAGCAAAATAAGTCTCAGGACTAATCACTATGAAGTTCTAAATAATTCAAAGAGAGCTTCTCTTCTCTTCACTCTATATTCTGGTATTCTTAGAATCAACATAATCATCGAATGAAGTTGCTGTAATGTTGGCATGCAAATTCTACATCCATGTATTTCCCTGCATCGCATACCCTCTTGAGATGGCACCCATGGGACCAACAACCATATAACTGAATCACAAACCTCAGCATAACTCAACCCACACCAAACAGAGAACACAACAGACCCCATGAGTCTCTAGCACCATCACCCTGGATCAAAAGAAGATCAATTGACCACTCTTCGAGTTAGAGCATGCAACACCAATTAGGCAAAAAAAAGCCCTTTTACCAAATTGTCAATAGCAAGTCTGGTATCCAAAGCTGTCATCCCTTAAAAATAAAAAATAAAAAAGGGCCTAGCCCACGCCGGCTCTAGTTGCGCCGTGGGATTGAGTTCGTGGTCGAGTCGTTTTCCCACTTATTTAACACAATACAATTGAACCCCTCTTGATGTTAAAACCCCAGACAAGAACATTGTTCATTTTCTGGAAATACCCTTTAATCAATTTGTTTATAAATTGTTCCTCTTTATTTAACTTAATACAATTTGTTCATATTTCCTCTTTATTTGTTTAAATGCTTTACAAGAAATAACATTTACTCTATTTATTTATAATTTTTTCCTGGCTTACTCACTCACCGATTCTTACATTTACATTGGCTTTTTTAATTTTATTCATTGTGTTTCTAGTTGGATTTGAAAACTAAAAAAAGGATTAAACCCTCTTTCATGGAACATGTTGCATTTTCGTGGAAGCCACCTGGGACCTTTTATCAAAAACTGAACATGGCCGCATTCTGGTCGTTTGATATTTGCCACACCGTCATTCGGTCAACATCAAGAACATAATCTTTCTTTTGCCAAGTCATTCTTGTCACTTTCTTGTATATTTGCAGAAACGTAGAAGCATCACAATAGGAATAGGAGGGTAAATTTGGTATTGCCTTATTTAATCGCACCCTACATTGGGCAAATCAAACATGTTTTTAATAGTCCATTAACTAATCCTATGGTAATCACACATACAAGCAATTAATCCGACCACATTACTATTCCAACCTCATTCATAATCCTTACATTAATTCTACCTTTTTATTAATCCCACTCGTTTGAGGGCACAAAAAATCAGATTGCGTTTGGAGTTACCCAAAGGAGTTAAGGTCGAAATAGTAAGTAACTAGGTATCATTGTTTGACAAAATTTCAGAAAAAACAAGAAGAGGGATTATTATTGATTAAACCCATTTTACACAAATGAGTTGACGTAATTTTTATATAGGTTTTGAAAGAAACATGAATCTGGTTTCATACCCAATAAACGGATTGCAATTTCAAGTTTCAAGAAGGTTTTTATGGCCTGAACATTGGAGAGTGCTCAAGTTATCCCGTATAAGTAATTTGAATGCAAGTGTGGTTTTTAGCTTTGGAT
This sequence comes from Heliamphora pulchella, assembly GCA_032270985.1. Lineage (NCBI taxonomy): Eukaryota > Viridiplantae > Streptophyta > Magnoliopsida > Ericales > Sarraceniaceae > Heliamphora > Heliamphora pulchella. Next base: position 7,809 of record JAULJZ010126831.1, on the reverse strand, counting down.
GACTTGTAAGAACAAAATGAAGATGATTAAAGCTTAAAAAGAGCTTAGAATGCATCAGAATAATCCCAAACATCTAAACTTTGAGCTAAGTAAGTTGATAAATGTAGCTATTGTACATTTCAGTATGATTACAGTGTGTTTATGAATTGATTGTACAGGAATCACGTTTTGAAGATAATCAAAGCCGTTTAAAGCCTTGAAGTGAGTAATGAGTATGCTAGAGTAGGATTCCAACTGAAATTTGCTTAATAACATATCTATATACTTTCAAACGCAACTCTCTACTACGCTCCTAATGCATTATTCAAATGTTGGTTTCTTCCCCATGTCGTTTGGAATCCATGGATAAAGATTGTTTAGAAAATGGGTGGGGGGACTTGAAATAAACCTATTTAGTGTCCTACAAAGGGCACATTAAATAAACCGGTTTAGTTTATGTGACAAGACATCCACAACCATTTTTAAGTAGTTTAGATTCATCACGTGTAGAATTTAGAGTATGATATGAATGTGCTACATGTACTGATGTACGGATATTCCTATTCGGTTGTGATGGTGGACATATCATGGTTATATTCTTGAGCTTTATCTCTTTATCAAATGTTTTGCACTATCATTTCATTATTCACCAACAGTATCTCATGCTTTTGATTATGATTTATTTTCATGGGGATGTGCTTTGGTATTACTATTATTCACCGGGTTGTTAGCTCACGTTGTTCCTTCACAATTTTTTACCTTTTCCAGGAGATGGGACAGTTGTGTGCTTTTATATATGCATGAAGAGAGTAAAGTTATGCTTAAGCCTGTGAGGATATAATGTATTTTTGGTTTGGAGAATTTACATATCGTATTTAAGACTTCATGTATTATTTTATGGATTGTGAACAACTGAACATCTATAGGTATGGTCACTTCTAGCTTAGAACCAAGGAATGTAACAGGTCAAATATCAAAGCCTTCATAGATTGAACTGAGATTTTGAAACTTACACTTCAATGATGAATGAATGATAATCATGGAATGCACGGCCCCATGTAAACAATCAATTAGCTTCTTCTTTTATATATTTAAACGCAGATCAATAACAAGAGCACAACACTTCAATTTCGAAAAGCCCCATATAGCTATTGCTACTGGTCCATTAGGAACTTGAGCCCTACTCTTGATGTAAAGGTGTTGAGTGCCATGAGTCTCGTGACAGACAGAAGTGATGAAATTAAGATCCACTTTCAAAATTATTTTCGATGTGATTTTGAAGCTCTTTTCGCTTAGCATTTTGTGGTTTAAAAACCATCGTCTTCTTTTATCAAAAATTCTCTCTGCATCATTGTCGCTAGTGGCGAACTGATTCAAGTTCATATTGACGATTGAAAATTATTTTGGATTTCTTTGATTAGTTGAAAAGCATACCGAATTGCTTCACTTTGCTTTGAAATAGCTGGAATTGCCTCAAATTTCACTTTGAACTACTTCAAGGATATGTGGTTAATTTCTTTGGATCGGGTTTTTGAGCCAAATGTCTTCAAACTTCATTTGGTTTCACGTTGGCAAAGTTCAAAGGTCTAAGTCCTTGAGATTTTTTGCAACTTAATCACTGCCTTGTCTCAGACTCTCAGCTGGTCACCTCAGAACAGTTTTTAGGAACCAAATTGGAACTTTGTAAAAGAAATTGGGACTGATTTGCACTCTAGCACTATATTTCATCCACAAACCGACATTCAAATGGAAGAGGTGAACTGAAGCGTTAAGAATTTGTTGTGATGTCTAGTTAGAGATGATCCTAAGAGTTGGAATGATATTCTCCCAGTGGCTGAATTTGCTTATAACTGTTCCCTTTATAGGGCCATTAACACCCCTTTTGAAGCGGTTTATGGTCCACAGCCTTCTAATGTGCTGAATTTGATTCCTTTACCAATTTCCAATAAGGGAAATGTCAAGCGTAAAGCAATGGCTGATTTTATGAAGGAAATCAATGCCCAAGTTAAAGCACAAATTGAGAAATCCAATGTAAAACACAAGGCACAGCTGATGTACGAACAGGAGGTTCTATTCAAAGAAGGTAATCTTGTATCGATGATTTTGAGCAAAGAACAATAGCCCCATGATCCTTACATGAAGTTGCAAGCCAGAAAAGTGAGTTCTTGTGAAGTTTTACGTAAGATTAATGACCATGCCTATCAAGTTCGACTATTTCCGCCCTTAAGCATTAGTAATCTATTCAATGTGTAATATCGGTGATTGATGTCTACTCTTCCATCGCTGACCACGCTTCGCAAGCTCTTTTTAGAGGGGCGAGACCTGATGATGTTCATTTTCTTTTATGTTGAGTTGTTCTAGTGTTATGTTGGGTAGTGTGGTTCATATAACAAGTGTTAGGCCTCGTTTTTGAATTTTTGGATATTTCGAAGATTGCATTTAAAGATTAATCTCTACAAAACTTTCTCTCCCCAGAATATCAATAAGATTATGAGTTTGATTGCATCATCTTTCATTGTCGTCATAAAGTACTGCTAATATTAATAGACCTCAACATGTTAAATTATCTAATTATCGACATGTATTAGCATTTTTATAAGGCTTTATTTTTTGTTACCAAAAATAAAAAATCAAATGTTTCCAAATTCTTTAGTCATTTCCATTATGTTTTCTAAATATTTCTGTAACACTTCAATTTCAAGCTAAGAAAAACAACATACCAAAACAAAATTTTGGTCTTTTGACTCTCTGAGAGTTTTGACCTCATGAGAGCTTCAACCTTGTGAGAGATTTGACCTCTTCAGAGCCAAAGTTGCACTCTCCTATCCGACTTCAAAGGCTCGCTCACATCTCCAATGCTGAATGCCCAATCCACCTTTCATTTTTCAGAAAACCATCTCTCGAAAACAGAAAATGATACTTTAAATCTCCATTCTCCAAACACGCTATAAATTCTATTTTAGTGGATTTAAGATCTCTTAGCTACTAAAATTGAGAAGATAAATATAGACAAATAGTGAGCAAGGAGGCATAACAAGATTCTCTTCTTATTGATAACCCTCCCTCTATTTCAAAAATACTACCTCTTCCATCCCGTCAACCCATCATTGTCGAATCCAAACCCAAACCCTAGCCATTGCACGTTCGTCGCCATAAGAAAGACAAAAAGCCCAAGACCTAGATCATCGTCGCCGACCTAGAACCAATTGAACACCAAACCCCAGTTGAACCCCAACTTCACGTCGACCCAACCCCAAGTCAAAACAATCGAATCCCAACCGCACTCATCGAGCCAAGTCTCTCATCGAACCCCAGCCCCTTGTCAGGCCAGAACCACACGAACCCCATCCAATGGTTGAGCCACAACTATTCAAACACCATCTCTATCCCTTGTTATTTTTTTTCATTGACCCAGAATCCCAACCTCTCTGATCAATATACCCATATCCATAGCCCTTCATCCATCTCTCGACCCATGTAACTCTTTGACGCAGATTAAAAAAAAAGGAAAAAAATAAACAGAGATCACTTGTTTGATGGCCATGGCTTGACCAGCCCAAGATTAGATTGTTTATATTTTCGTGATTATGGAGATTATTATTCTATAAGGGAGTATGGATAAAGAATCGTTTATGTCTGCTAATATGCCTCCATGAGTTACAAGCTGTAAAAGTAGCATTGACTGGTAGCGTGGCCACCTTGTTGCCTCGATGCCATCAAATGAGAAAAAAACCTTTACTAAATAAACCTAACACCTCAAGTTCAAGATGTTTCATTGCTAAATAAACCTTTTATTTAACATCAGATTTATAAAGTGTTGGAATATCAACTCTACACATTTGGGTTGCACTAAGTATTAACCTAATCCTCTTCATTAACTCTTCCTTTAACAACCAGCATGTTTTACCAAATAGTCACACCAACACAATTCCAGCAGTTATCCTACTGAACACAAATCCACTGAAGTTAAACTTCAGAAAAAAATAATATCCTTACTTAAACAATCAAGAATGACGGTTTAGGGGGAACTATTAGTTACTACTTCAATAATTTCTTTCTTTTCATGCCATTATAGAACTTTGACAGTTAACAGAGCAGAGTGCTTTAACCCATCTACCAAGAACCATGAATCATAACAGTAATGGATATAAAGGACATGAATCATAGCAGTAATGGATATAAAGGACACAAATCACCATCCTAATGCAATACTTACTCATCAAGACAAAGAACCATACTATCCAAATAACCATGTATGTATCATCATACTGTAATTTCTGAATAAAACTGACTCCTAACATGAGTAAAGTTATTGACTTCCTTGTTTCTTCACCTGAATTACACGAGAAGATTCCAAATAAAATTCTCTGAACCACAAAAAACCAAGATCTGTCAGAGTTGCAACAGTTTCTGCAAACATCATAAAGGCCAACATTAACTTCAAAGATATATATGTGTGTGTGTGAATATGTAGAAATAAAGAAAACTTGCTATAGCAACGATGCAAAAGTGTATACTCCCACCTCGCCACAGCACATATTTAGACACAATTGTAAGAGCAGCATAACCATTTAAAGAACCTTAAAGCATCTGCCCAAAGCAACAACACAACGATGAATCTAGGGGCTCTAGCAGACTAGCACACACAAACACATACCAACAAAGAACTTTTGTGTACTTCAGTAGTTGATTATGTGTGAAGTCAAGAAAGGGTAGAGGCAAAGCATATGCTGTTAAAAGGCCCATCAAGTGGCACATTTCACAAAGAACAAACAGAGGGATCAAAGGGCACTTATAACTTGAACGTCTTATTTTACTGAGTGATTTTGCAGATCGAGACAAAATAGAAGTATTTCAGTATTTTTATAAAAGAATATAAAGAACAAGTAGACCTTACTGGCCACCTAGAAGCAGATGGGTAGGCCATGCCGACTAAACTTCTTTACATATGTCAACGGAAAGTCATAATATTAGACAAAATGTTTAATACTAGAACACTAGCCACTATGAAGTACGGATAAAAATGTGGAATTCGGATGTGGGACATGAATACGACACAAGACTGACATGCGGACACGTAATTTTTCAAAATACTAGGACATGGACACGTTGAGAACACTTTGGGTAAACTACGTATAAATATATATTTTTAATATATAAATGTTATAATCCATAATAACCAGTATTTCAATCTTCTTATAGAACATAAATAACAATATCAAAATAATTTATGAAGATATCATATCAATGTAGCTAGTAATAAAAATACAGGAACTAAGCATCTATAGAAGCATTGCATTCATCATCCATAATTCCATAATTCTACTATTTGAAATCATACAGCCAAAAGATTGTCCATAATTGTCAACTGTAAACATTTATGACTATAAACATTGCATTAATAAGAAACGCACTCTCTTTCCACCATAAAAATATTATAATTTGTTTGATTTTCTAATATTACACTTTTGACCGCACTCTCTTTCCACCATAAAAATATTTTAATTTGTTTGATTTTCTAATATTACACTTTTGACCCTTCCCCAACTTTCAAGAATTTCTTTATGACCCAAACGGGTCTCAAATGTGTCTCCAGCATGTCTGAGTATGTCCCAAGCACGTCTGAGCATGTCCCCAACGTATCCGACAAAAAGATATTATAAAAACTAGGACACATATTTGAGCATGTCTAGAACATGTCAGTGCCCCAAACGTGTTGAACACTGATACATAGCATATGCGATAGCGCAGTATTCAGCCTCAACAGTACAGCGAGCAACCACAGGCTCTTTCTTGCTTTTCCAAGAAATAAGATAGTCACCCAAAAAGATACAAAAACCAGTTGTGGACTTACAATATGACACATCACCAGCCCAGTCACTTGGAGAGTCAATGCGGAGACAAATGACAACAACAAACTCTGAAAGATAGTATACTGGAGCCCAATGAGTGGAGCAAAAGGAAGAGATAAATTGACTAACAACTTGAAAATCATATGCAATATTAGATCAAGTCACAATAAGATAGACCAAACAACCAACTCATGGAGTCACAGTAAACAGAAGGATACTCAAGAGGGACACCAGCAATAGAGGAGAACTGAGCATGTAACTCAATAAGTGTCAACAACCTTATCATTTGTGAGATGAATACAGTGAGTGACTTCATTAGCATATTTAGTTTGAGATAAAAGATAGCCCTTTAGGAAAGAAGCAATCTTAATATCGAGAAAATACCAAAGAAGTCCCAAATCTTTCATCTCAAAACTCACGAAATAGTGTTCTTTCACGTCAGAGATACTGGCAAAATCAAAACCAGTGATGATCATATAATCCACAAACAATAGCAAAACAACGATTCCAACAGGTGTGTGGCAGAGGCGGAGAAAAAGAACAGAGTTAAGAGAACTAAGATGAAAACCAATCTGGGTAACAATATATTGAACACGCTCATACCAAGCACATGGAGATTACTTCAGATCGTATAGAGCACAATGGATACCATATACCAAGGCAGGAGAATGGGAGAGACTTGGAAGAAGGCACATATAAACTTTCTCATTGAGATAACTAGTGAAAAAAGTATTCTTGACATCAAGTTGGAAGAAAGGTCAATGACGAACTGCAGAAACAAATATAATAGCACAAACTATGGTCATCTTAACCACAAGTGCCAATGTTTCCTCATAATCAATGCATACTCCTGAGAGGAATTCTTAGCAACAAGACTTGCCTTGTAGCGCTCCAAAGAACCATCAGAGTGGGTTTTGACTTTGTACACCCATTTACAACTAATTAGATTTTTACCTGGAGAAAATGGAACGAACTCTTTAGTAGACATCGTTTGAAGAGAAATTAATTCGTCAGATATTGCATTAACCCAGTTAGGATCAGACTAGGTTAATAAGCATAAATAGAAGTTAAAAAAGCACGATAAGACGTTAAAAAACAAGTTTTGGAAAATACCAGGCCTTACCCGCAGCATACAAGTACGCAATGGGAAGCGTCGTTTAGTAGGGTCAAGATCCACAGAGGCAGAGAATGCATGGTCAGAGCTAGTAAGTGCTGAGGGCCAGTCTACCTGAGAGAATAAACTAATGGGAAAGAAGAAACATCAGAGGAACGTGAGATGGGGAGAAGATCAGCGACATCAAGGGTAAAAATAAACTCTTCACAAAGCACATCAAGAGGAAAGGATCAACATGAATCAAATCTTCTTTACAGACGGGAGCATATTTGGGAGAAAGAGTAAAATAGAAACGACACTCAAGAAACACAACATAACAGAACATATATAAGCATTAAGAGACAAGAAAATAAAACCGATATCCCTAGAGACCATATACTAAGAAGACACATAGAGCAGAGCGGGCACTAAATTTACACTACTCGCATTTGGGAAAAATAACGAAACAAACTAAACTAAAGACAAATAAGGAATAACTACGAGTTTGAGCAAACAATTTCTCGTAAGGCAAGATTCCAGAAAGAAGAGGAGTGGGCAAACAATTAAAAAGATATATTGTTGTAAGAACAACTTCACCCCAAAAATAGCATGAACAGACGAGGAGAGAAGAAAAGAGTGAGTTGCATCAAGAATGCGCTGATGTTTTGATAGAATTATTGCAGAGAGAAAGAAAAGGAGGAAGAGAGAGAATGAAAATAATACTGGATGAGAGCACGCAAAACTAGGGTTTTCACCCTATCACCTGTTATTTATAATAAGACCAGAAAATACTAAAAATACACTAATGCCCCTAACTTAACACTCCCCCTCAAGTTGATGCATAGATATTTTTCATGCCCAACTTGCATACAATGGATTGAAACA
>JAULJZ010126820.1:0-11033 GCA_032270985.1 Heliamphora pulchella | reverse complement strand
TACAACAAGAACCATTGACATTTCGAATTAAGTCCTCTTATGATTTTTTTCGAAAAACCAGTCCCTAGCAGAGTCGCTTGAAAAACTGCGGGCATATTTTCGAGGGGTGGCCCAGGTGCATCAGATATCTATTATTTATAGGATTTTTTTTTTCTTTTTAAAACAGAAAATCCAAGATATCTGAGTACGCCTTAAGAAAAATGGAGTTGCCACTTAATTTTTGAGAAAAAAAAAACAAAAAGAAGGCCACAAGTCTTTTAAAAATGTAATCAGAGAAACCATGGTTCAGGGGCTAAGGAACAAAAAGGGAAGGTGTTAGGCACCCCTTTCACCAAACTGAGAGGTTGGCCTCTACTTTGTTAGTATTAGTTCTTGTTGTAAACTTTTTAAAAGTAACATTTACATAATATGAGGTTAAAGAGAGCATACAAAAGCAAACAAAAAAATAAAATCTTAACTACGGTCCTAATGGTCATGCGACTTGGTTTTCATTCCTAAACATGCCACATGTATCGTTTAAGCAAAGCAAAGCAAGAAAACATGCGATGGAAAGCAAAATGAAGCAAGAAGAAGCTTATGGGGTCATGCAATAATGTTTGTCTCTAACATGCTATATACAAATTGTACAGAAAGAACAAAAGAGATTCAGACACTGTTTTTAAGCTTTTGGATATATAGAAAACTCACGGCCGCAGCAACAAATGTTGCGGCCTTGACAAAATAAATCACAAAATAGGCGACCGTGATAAAATAGTGTTATCGTAAGAAATTAAGATGTAGAATATTGCGGCCGTGGCAACCAAAGGTTGCGGCCAGGATATTGTTAAGGTCTAGAAGATTACGCAAAGTCCAAAACAATCACAAGCGAATGAGATACTCACAACAGAGACCATAGCCCACTTTGTTAAGGCTAGATCGACTATCCTTCATCCCCTACGGTAGCATTACTACCAAAAGAAAGGAAACAAAAGGTGTAAAACATTAAAATAATAATAGGAGGCTTGGAACACATTTTCATGTCACTGTTCTCATCAAAAGCATCGCGATCGTAACAAGAGAATGTAGCGGCCATAATGAAAACGATGAGAAAATGGGTAGCTCTAAAAAATAATAAGCGGCCGTTACTTTAGGTTCAACAAAACACACGGCCGTGACAACCAAAGGTCACGGCCGTCATGTTTTTAAAACTACATCGAGTTTTTTAAGTATCTAGTGTACTAGTGAACATGAAAACGAATCAAAATATACTATTATACACAAAACAGAGAGTTATAGACACACTATTTAATAAAAAAACTCATATAAATATGTTTTTGATTGAAATGAATAATGAAATGACAAATAACTGAAGGAAACCTCAACCACGACACCCTCGGGGGAGAGAAGATGAGAGTTTATAGAAATATCGTAGTTTTCTAAGGTTATCTCGTGTGAATATCCACCTCGAATGCCTCCTCATATGTAAGAATCGAATACCACTAAACCAAATGTGTTTTGAAGCCTCACCAACACAAGGAAGGTCAAGGACTAGGCTCGGGAATGTGTTTTGGGTATATCGAAGTATCGGGTGGGAATCGAAATCGGCAGAGTTTTGTTATCTAGGTTGCTCCTCCTCATTTTTGTGAAAAACGTCGCCTATTTATAGGTAAGGTTGGAGGCCAGACATCCTCTAGGATGCTGCCACCTGTCCCAAAAGGTGTCAAAGTGGCGGCCGCTACCTTTTTGCTTTTGTATAGTGCGGGTTGCTACGTTTATGGCAATGAAAAGGACAACCGTGACTTTCAAAAGTCATGACTAGACTTAGGGTTTTAGGAAAGTGGCGGCTGTAAGAGTAAGGACATAGCCTGAGCTAGGGTTTTTGAAAAAGGTGGCGGTTGTGAAGTTTATGATGTCACGGCCTGATGGATTTTGGTGGTTTATTGGGGTTTGAGCCGAATTCCTGACTTTGCTTGCCTGAGAGTATCCTTGAGTACAATTTTCATGTTTTCATCATTGAAGATCATTCGAGGTGGGTGTCTAGGATTCGACTTGGTCAAATTGGGGTGTCTACAACCCCCACGGGTGGCGCGGCCATTGGTGATGGCCTGGGCCATGTGGGCGGCGGTGACAATGTCAAGGATTGGGGCCCGGCGGTTAACGCCCTCATCCTTGTCAGTTTCAAAGATGTGGAGGGCGGTAGCAATGTGGTAGGCGCCGAAGGTGAACGTGACACTGTCGATGGTGGTGGAGAAGTAGCTGAGGGCGGCGTCGCACTCGTCGTCCTCGACCTGATGGAGGTTCTAATAGAAGACTTGTACCAGGCAGGGTTACGGTGGGTCGAAGGGGCCACAGAGGCTGGTGAGGTAGTGGGGCTCCAAGAGATGTATGCCTTGGGAAGCATACTCATTGAAGCACAGAAAACTCTCCCCTACTAGGAAGGAGGTGAACACATAGAGTTCCCAGGTGGCCCAGGAGTCAGAGGGGCTCGAGGAGGAAGAGTGGGAGGTGCCTCGGCCCCTCTTAAATGGTCGATGAGAAGAAGAAGCCATTGGAACGTGAGAGAGAGAAGTGAGAGAGTCCGAGAGAAAGTGAGAGAAAATGTGGGGAAGAAAGGAACGAGGTGGCCACTTATTTATATACTGGGGTGATTTCGTCCGGACGATAGGAATTCAGTTCGGACGAATGAAGGCCAAAAATAATTCCATTCGTATGGTTTGGATTTTGTCTGGATGAAAGGGGAATGGAAAGAATTTCGTCAGAACGATTTGGATTTTGTCCAGACGAACTGGGGACAAAATCTTTTTCATCCGGACGGGGGTAATTTCATCCTAATGGAATCTGAAGTGGTGAGGGGCAAAGGCACAATTATTGGGTGCAATAAACGTCATCTCGATTAATTTCGTCCATAAAAAAGTACGTCCATCCGGACGAAATTACTCGGGCAATTAATGCATGTAAAGCCTGGTCAAAAAAGGAGGTATCCCTTTAAATTTCGTCCAAATAATTTGGATTTTGTTCGGACGGAATGTTAGGTGCATTAATGGCATTTGAAGTTGAAGCGCTGCGACGTGTCAGAAGGGTCAAATCCTATTTCGTGCAGACAAAAGTATATCCGTACGGATGAACTACCCATAGAAAGATATTCGTCTGGATGAAGGTGGTTTCGTCCGGATGTGATTCATTTATTTTTTTTTTAATTTTTTAATTATTTTATCTTTCCTTACTTCAATGAAAATCTAGGTTCCTTCCTAATAGGGCTAAGTTTAACATCTTCGGCTAGACGTAGTGCTCGATCAATGGTTTAGGACGACAGAATCGAGAAGGTCAATGGTCTCTATGGTGGGGTCAACAGAGATGCCTTCGATGTATGGTTTAAGGCGATGGCCATTAACCATAAGATGCTTACCCGATCGAGGGTTGAGCAATTGGCAAGCACCGTGAGGGTAGATGTGTGTCACCATAGACGGGCCATCTCCTGAGATTGGAGCTTGCCAAGAAATAACCGTAGATTGGAATTGAACAACCATACCTTTTGATTTGGCTCGAATGATTTACGATGAATGTGTTTGTCGTGAAAAGCATTGGTTCCAGCTTTATAGGCACAAGAGTTCTCATAAGCCTCATTACGGATTTCTTCTAGCTCGTTGAGATGAAACTTTCGGTGGAGCCAACAACGGCCATGTCAAAGTTATATGTTTTAATGGTCCAAAATGCTCTATGTTCTAACTTGATCGGGAAATGGTACGCTTTGCCAAAGACAAGACGGTAAGGGCACATGCGTATGGTGGTCTTAAAGGCTGTGCAATAGGTCCAAAGAGCGTCGTCGAGCCTTTCGAACCAATCCTTTTTATCAGGACGGACGGACTTTATCAGAATTTTCTTAATTTCCTAATTTGATATTTTGACTTGGCCACTAGTTTGGGAAAGGTAACAAGTAGCTACCTTGTGGGTGATTGAGTATCGACAAAGTAAGACAGAGAAGTACTTATTAAGAAAGTGCGAAAATCAAATCGACTAAAGATATTAGCTTGAATGAATTTGACCACAACTTTGTGGTCATTTGGTTTGGTTGCCACAGTTTTGACCCATTTAGGCATATAGTCCACCGCTAATAAGATGTACTCATAGCCATGTGACGGTGGAAATGATCTCATAAAGTTGATGCCCCAAACGTCAAAAAGTTCGACAACGAGGATGGGGTTTAAGGGCATCATGTCCTTGGTTGAAATTGTGCCAGTTTTTTTAGCATCTGAGGCAGGCTCAACAGAATTCGTGAGAATCTTTGAAGATGGTGGGCCAATTGAAACCCCATTGGAGGGCATTTATCGCCGTCTTCTTGCCACTAAAGTGTCCTCCACAGGCAAGAGAATGACAGAAGGTTAGGATGCTAGCCACCTCAGTTTCTGGAGCACATCAGGGAATCACTTGGTCGTAACAATATTTAAATAGTTCTAGGTCTTCCCAAAAGTAGAACTTAATTTGGGAAAAGAACCGATCCTTGTCTAGTTTGGACCAGCGTGAGGGGATGCGCCCGACTGCCAAATCGTTGACAATGTCAGTGTACCATGGAAGCTAGGTGCCAGTGACTGCTAAGAGTTGCTCGTCGGGAAATGAGTCACGCAGAGCAACAGGGTCATTAGAGGAGGCAACTATAAGGCGTGAGAGGTGGTCAGCTACAAAATTCTCTTTCCCCTTTTCATCACGGATCTCAAGATTGAATTCTTGCAGGAGAAGGATGCAACAGATGAGTTGGGGCTTAGTATCTTTTTTGAACAGCAGGTGTTATAGGGTAGCATGGTCTTTATAGATCATAACTTTCGAGCCTAGGAGGTAGGATCTAAACTTATCAAGTGCGAAGACTATGACCTATAATTCCTTCTTGGTGGTGGTGTAATTCAACTGCGCATCGGTGAGGGTCTTACTGGCATAGTATATGGCATGAGGAATGCGATTGACATGTTGACCTAAAATAGCTCATATGGCATAATTCGATGCATCACACATGATCTCGAAAGGTAGTGACCAATCTGGTGACTACATAATGGGTGCCATAGAAAGGGACTCTTGAAGCTGCTCAAAGGCTCGAAGGTAGGACTCATAGAAGATGAAGCGTGCGTTATTCGTAAGAGGGTCACATAATAGTTTGAAAATCTTAGAGAAGTCTTTGATAAACCTATGGTAAAAACCAGCATGCCTTAGAAATGATCTTACTTGTTGGACGGAAGCATGGGGAGAAAGTTTAGAAATGAGGTCGACTTTGGCTTTCTCAACTTTAATCCCCCATTTTGACACGATATGCCCCAACTCTATCCCTTGTTGAACTATAAACTGGCTCTTTTCCTAACTGAGCACAAGAATTGTCTCCATACAATGTTTGAGTACTTTCGTCAGATTTTGGAGACAATCTTCAAATGATGACCTGTATACTGAGAAGTCATCCATGAAGACTTTAAAGAATTTCTCGACTATATCAAAAAAGATAGCCATCATACACCTTTAAAAAGTCACCGGTGCATTACACAAGCCAAAAGGCATATGCCAATAGGAGAAAGTGGCAAATAGACAGGTGAAGGTGGTCTTCTTCTGGTCGTTAGGGTAGACAGGTACTTGGTAATACCCGGAGTAACCATTTAGGAAGCAGAAGAAACTTTGACCCGTTAAGCGTTCTAAAATTTGGTCAATAAAGGGTGGCGGGAAGTGGTCATTCCTAGTGGTCGTGTTTAAGCTGCGGTAGTTAGTACACACATGGCAACCTGTCGTGGTGTGTAGGTACCAACTCTCTCTTGTCATTTCGCACAACGGTGAGCCCAGATTTCTTAGGGACTACTTGGGTTGGGCTCACCCACTTGTTGTCAGAAATTGGGTAGATGATACTCGCATCTAACAGTTCCACAACCTCTTTTAGGGCAATCTCTTTCATGTTCAGGTTGAGTCTCTGTTGCATTTCTCGGGTTGGTTTTGTATTATCTTTGCAATGGATGCAATGCATGCAAACGGAGGGGTTAATTCCTTTCAGGTCGGTTACTGACCACCCTATGGCTTTTCTATGGCTTTTTAATACCTCTACGAGTTGACTCTCCTGATCAGGAGTCAAGTCAGAGGGGATGATGGTGGGTAAAGTGCTATTAGGCCTTAGGAATACGTACTTGAATGAAGTCGAAAGTGGCTTTAGCTCAAGGTCTGGTGGTGAGTCTAGAGATGACATAACAGGGATGGATGAAAGAGGTGGCATGAGCTCAAATCGAGACTTCCACGGTGGAGTGTTAAGATCACCGACGGACTCAAGAAGGGAGTTGACATCACTAATGGAGTGCTCGACATTGAAGGTGTCAGCTCCAAAGTATGCCAGACATATCTCTAAAGGGTCGTCCCCAAATATGAAGGGTAGCATTAATTCGGTGGCCTCTTCTATCACATAGATTGCGAAGCAGTCAGAGTGTTATGAGGGCTGCTGAGAGGCATGAAAGATATTTAAGCGCAGCTTCATATTCCCGAATGAAACATCCCTCACCCCGTTTGGCAATTAATACATGCGTTAGCCATAGCTAATAAGGGTCGGCTGCGGATGACAGGTATTTTCAACTAAACTGTGGGTCAGGCTCGGTGTTTAGGACGATGAAGTCGACTGAGCAAAAGAACTTGTCAACTTTGATAAGTACGTCCTCTATGAATCCGTGAGGTACTTTAACTGACCGATCATCTAACTAGGGAGTGACACATATCGATTTGAGCTTGCCTAACCTGAATTGCTCATACACTGAGTAGGGGAGAAGGTTGACACTAACTGTTAGGTCGATGAGGGCATGGTCGATCGAGTGATCGCTGATGACACATGAGATGGTAGAAGCCCTTGAGTCTTTGAGTTTGGGGATGGTGTCGTGTCCTATGACAGCGCTGACCTGCTTGGTGAGATGAACATTTTTTGGGATGTTAGTTTTGGACTTACGCTTTTGGGTGCAAAGGTCTTTTGAAAATTTAGCATAAGAGGGAACCCTTTATGGCGTCTAAGAGTGGCAGGTTGATCTTGACTTGCTTGAAAAGCTTAAGCATGTCGTCAATCGCTGCTTCCTTTTTACAGAAGTGTGGCGGCCTATCGAGGATCGTAAAGAATGGAGCTCGTAGTGTAGATGGAAGAGGAACTAGAGTCATCAGTAACTCATGAGATGATGAAGGTGCAGGAGGAGGTGATGTGTCAATGCGAGCTGATGGTGTGTGAGATGAGGAAAGAGGGTCGGTCTTGGAGTTATCAGACGATTCTGGGTCACGAGGGGCTGTGGATGGTGTAGGCTTCTCGGGACGAGTCTTAAGCTCTCGTTCATTTCTCAGGGTATTGACTACCTGTGCCTGTTCATGAAAATCACTATTGGAAGCTGCCTGACTCTCTATGGAAAACTATCCCTTATGATTGGTCACTAGCTGATTGGGTAGTTTGCCGTTCGGGTAGTTTGTCATCCTCACGATGGCTCATAGCAGCAGCAAGCTGCCTAACTTATGTTTCTAACTTTACAAAGGACTGGGCATGAGAACTCAAAAGTTGGGTCCTCATATCTAGTTCTTGTAACGCTTTCAACTCCTTATCTTCAAATGCAATGCTTCGAGGAGGGGCCGGAGGAGCAGTTTAATGGACAGGAGTGTCAGAATTATATACTAAAAATTATGAATTTTATTTAGTTTTAATATTTAATTTTATTTTTAATAAAATTACTTTTTCATTTTATGAGAATCTTAATGAGTAATGAATGCAATATCATTTCTTTAATATTATGCATGATTGTCCTTTATTCTGTACAGTATTTAATCTGGTGTGTAGAGTACGATTTACACAGAAGATCAGGTTATAGGTTATTGCAGAATATAAGTTTTTATTAACAGTTTAGATGAAATTAGACAAACCATTAGTATGACTGTAGCAAAGAGTTTTAGTAGGCCTGTTTTGGTTATGGGGAATAGATAATAGCGTCGTCTATTATTTCGACTCTCTGTGCTAGTATATTTTGTGTGTATTGAACAAATCATATTGGGATAATTAATTTTATACTGATTATATAAATTAATTCACATTCCAAAATTATTATGAGTGCTTATACTCTTAATTCTAAAATAATTATTATTTACGTGTATTTAATATTCATTATTTTGATTCATTAGAGGGTGCGAACTTTTATGAGTCAATACTTTCGGTGAGATGGATAGCGGTATTTATTATATGGTGAATATTAATTATTGGCGGAATCCACGTACCAATTGTTTAGGATTGACGATACCCCTTAAGGAAGCTTATAAGTTTTAACTAGGTCAAACCGTGCAGGTGAATTTAATTATCTAGCCAGCAAATAAGTTAAGCGAAAGGGTTTAAGAAATTTTAAGAAACCGATTAAACAAAATTGTCAGTAATTAAATTTAATTGGCGAGTATCGAGAATCTTAACACGGGGAGATGAGTTAAGTATTTAATAACAGGAGTTCGAATAATTGGTTTTGAGAATATGGCTAGGAGTGCAATTACGATTATTTAGTGGTATGAATTGTAATTTATATTTTTATGAAATTTTCTTAGGGGCAGGTGAGTTTTCATAATTACATTAGAAGCGCAAGTCATATTTACTCTATAGGTCCATGCTGTAACTCTATATATATGCGGTTATGCTAAACATAAATCATAAGATATCTTTCAAGACTAGGGTTTTCACCTATTTCCTATTGTAATTAGTTTAGCATGATTAAGTTCACGAAAGATCGTAACCTACTGTACGTTCGTGACTCGCATCGGGAATACAGTAGAAGGTTTAATCGGGGTTCAACTCGAAGGATTCACATTTGTGGTTGTTGTAGTAACCGAAATTAATGTACTAGATTTCGAAAGGTATAATCCTGAATCTACCTTTGGGAGTACGGGTTTTATTTTGAACATTCGACATAAAAAAGTTTTAGTCTGGAGCCTGTTTCGGCGATTGCCCGTCCAGTATTTTTTTATCAAAAAATTGTATTCAAATCAATGATCTTAATAGTTTGCCTCCAACAATTGGTATCAAAGCCATTTTGATTATGTTTACGATTAATCGAGGGGCCTGGTAGATTTAAAATTGTGCTAATTTTGTTTTGCAGGCATTCTAATCCTGATTTTATGATCGTTATTATTTTCATATTTGATTGAATGTGTGGATGATAATTATTTTTTAATCATGAGAGTTGATCGTGATAGTTTAAGCTTTTTTAGATCGAATATAAGCCTTCAGATCATAAGCTTTTGATGTAAAAGTTTTTAATATTGTTTTTAGATATTTTAGAATATTTAAGAAAGGTTCGAATGCCCAACAAAATGAAGAACAGGCAGCGGTGTAACCGGTGGTTCCAGCTGTGGTTTCGGGTGTTTCGAGCCACGGATCGCGACGATTTTTGCACGATTTTGAAACAAGTTTTTTCGGTAAGTTTTTTGCAAATTTTGTGTATAAAAAACAACAGCAAAACAGGTCCAAAAACATAGCCTACCGGTGGTGGCTTTGGCCGGTGGCTCGGGGGTTTTTTTTGCTCAGTTTCATTACTTTTTCAGGATGGGTTTTGTGCAGGCTGTCTGGGGTCGTTGATGGCTTAATTTTGAGATTTTTCGAGGTTGTTTTCGAGACATTCTTTAGAACATCATATTGCTGGATTTCAGTGTTAAAAATAGTGCAAAATGGGCGTCAAATTAACCCGAAAAGAAGGAAAAACAAGCAGCGCAAGTCAGGGCGGCGCAGGTGGGCAGCGGCAGCTACTTCGGAGGTTTTCGATAGCTGTTTCCAGGATGTTTTTGAACCAGGGTTTTTTACAAAAAAATAGTATATTTCGTAAGTTATTTTTTTTTAAAAAGGGAACAAAAACGGAGTTCGGATGAAGTCGAAACGGCCTCGAAAAGTTGGCGGCATAGCAGTCGGTGCGGCAACAGCGGTAGTGGTGGTTCAACGGCCATCGAAAGCTATTTTTCTTGATGTTTTCGAATTGAAATTTTTTACAGAAAAATAATATATTTCGTGAGCTACGTTTTAGAAAAAACGGGGACAAAAACAGAGTTTAGGAAGAGGTCGAAAAAGCCTTGCGAAGAGGCTGGTACAGTGCTGCCAGCGGGTCGCCGACAGTGATCCCTGTTTGAGGCGGCTCCGAGGGCTATTTTCTGATATGTTTTGATCGAGAAGTGTTTTATATCTATAATATTGCGAATTGATGAATCCTTATTCGATTCTGAAAAGAATAAGCAGTTTTCTACAACGATTGAAAGACTAGAAGCTTATCTGGATATAGGAACCGAGTTTCACCTCGATTATCAAATCGGTGCAATATTTATCTTATTTATATAATCTGTGTGAATGATAAATATTGATTTTATATTTACTATTTAATTTAATTAATTCAAGAAAATTCAATTTTAATTAATATTTTGTAAAGAAAAATAAAATCAAAATTTTTTTAATTAAATAGAAAAATCTTAGATATTTTATTTTTACAAAATAGCACGTTTAAGATGATTTTTTTAATAAATTGAATATCTTTAAAAAATGTGAAAATTAATTTCAAATTTTTGGATTAATTAAATAAAAAATATTTAATTTTAATAAATTGTTATTTTTGAAAAAAATATGTAGTAAACCGTACTTGAATGTCTTTATTCATTACCATAGCTGTAAAGCAAATGAAAACTGTGCATTCAATTTTTTTTTGCACATTAAAACACGAAAAAGATGGTTTAAAAAAAATCAAAATCTTTCAGATCGTATGATTTTTCGTAATTAATAATTTTATTTTAAGTAAACTGTTTTTATAATCCTAAAAAATATGTTAAAAAATTAAGTGGGAGAGAGAATTTATTTACAGATAAATCTCACGGTCTTCATCACCAGTTCGTAGGTGATGTAATTAATTCTGCATGTTGGCAGTAAGGTCTTCTTCCCCATCGAATAGAATTAATTGCGGTATTGCCGGTACGAACCTCCTTCAGAGATTATTCTGGATAATTGTTAGTGTGGATCATTTCTCCATCTGAAGGGTTTATTGCGAAGCGATTGATTTGGGATTAGGTAATGG
>JAULJZ010126809.1:0-11034 GCA_032270985.1 Heliamphora pulchella | reverse complement strand
AAGTTCTTCCCATCGTCGTCAGTCATCCTATCTCGCTTCTTTACCTTGTTGAGTAACGCATTGAAGACCCATTATTGGATCAATAAATCATTCATTCAGTCATCCTATCTCGCTTCTTTACCTTGTTGAGTAACGCATTGTTGAGTAACGCATTGAAGACTCATTATGGGATCAATAAATCATTCATACGCCGCTGTCACAGGGAGAAGTTATATTTGCCAGTAAACTTCTCTACTTCATACTTGATATTTGCCATTTCTATTGTAATTGAGTAATTAAGCTTTTAACCAGAAGTTCTGATATTATTTGTTGGGATTTGAACACGCGAATCCCCAAAAGTGGTTGGGTGGCGGATGCCCACGTAAGTCAATCTCTCTGATCTCAAATCTAAATCTCTCTCTACACTCTCTGATTTTTAATCTGAGCCTCTCTTGTGCATCTCTTACTCTCTTATTTAGCTTTAAGATTTCTATCATAATCTCATATATATATACTAGGTCAAATTAATAGCCGCAACCTTAGTAGCCAAAAGAAAAATGCAAGTTTGAACAGACTACTCGATTGGTCCCTCCGTATGCTCGATCGGTCTTTAATAGCTTCTGGTTTCTCTATAGACCGATCGATTGGTTCCCAGACCGCTCAATCGGTTTGTCTTGGTGATAGATTTTATTCATTTTTCAATAACACATTGTTCGAACTCCCGTCGAGAAATTTGAGACACCAAACCCAATAATACGTTAGGGTGAAATTTAAATTAAATTAAATTCTTTTAATTTTTAAAATTGCATAATACTTTACCTAATAACATTAGTGTTTCACCATAAGTGTATGTGGCGCGATGACACTTGATGGGTTGTGCACGACGTAGGCAATGAAAAAGAAAATTATGGTGCTATTGTAGTGATGTGGGGTCAAGCGACGGTGGCGCAATGAAATATCATGACAGCGCAATGGCTGCATTGGGGTGATCTAGAAACTATAGCTCACTATGGTCTCCCGATTACAGCACAATGGCAATGGTCAATGAGTAGAGTACTTAGAGGGACAAAGGACGACGAGAGAGGAGTTGGTCGCCGACAGAGAACGAGTGGTGTGCCGTGCTAGTAGTTGGTTAATTTGCTTTCCTCCCCTAATTGCTTATTTGAGAGAGGAAAGGAAAAGAATGGAAACATGCATTGGTATTTGAGGATAAAATAGGCAATTTAATTAAGCTCCATTAACGATACTAAGGTAAATAGGATACTAGTGTGTAAACATGCGTAGCCAAGTAGAGTTTAGTGGTTCTATTTCCCAACTGAACTTTGGGAAAAAAAATAGAACCTAGATAATATGTAAAATTTTGAAATTTTTTGATAAATTGACCTCTTTAAAATTATTAGAAAAGTATACATAAAGGTATCAATTTCTATTAGAAAAGGTATAACATGGTTGAGAGCCACTCTTTTATGAACACATTTTTTTTTTTTTGGTTTACAAGACTAATATTTTTTAATTTCTTTTCTCCGATAAGATATTTTTAGTAATATAAATAATAAAGATATGATGCAAATATGCAATATTTTAAAAACAAAGCTCAGTGTGGACAATTTTCAAATTATTTTTGCATGGCTTT
Source organism: Heliamphora pulchella (assembly GCA_032270985.1). Taxonomy (NCBI): domain Eukaryota; kingdom Viridiplantae; phylum Streptophyta; class Magnoliopsida; order Ericales; family Sarraceniaceae; genus Heliamphora; species Heliamphora pulchella. The sequence goes on along the minus strand of JAULJZ010126809.1, from coordinate 9,422 downwards.
TATTGAAAAATAATATATTAATGGTCCAATTATTTTCTTTTTACTTATAATTTGGCAAACTCAAATCTACTTTTTATCAATAAGGATGAATATTACAATGTGCTATGTAAAATTAATTTTAATATGTTTTGTAAAAACTAAAAAATATAATTTTAACTACGCTCGCTAGTGTCATCATAGTAAAAGTAAAGCACTTAGGCCTTGTTTGATGGCCATCGGGCTTGGATTTGATTGTGAATCCACGGGACCTTAAATTTCTTATTTGGTTGAAATATGTGGTGCCGGATTAATAGCCAAATTGGACTACGAATTAATCCCGCAAAAGTGGTGGATAGCAAATACCTTAGAAGCTTGTTTGGTATGTTAAAACAAATTGGATAGGATAGAGGGGATAAGTAATACTGTGAATCTCACATATATTTTTTAATACGAGGAAATTATGGATTGAATTATGTGTACAATGAGAAATTTTATTCATATTTGGTTAGGGTGAGATAAAGAATGGAATAAGAATTGTAAAGTTATTTTTGACCGTTAAATAAGTAGAGAAAATAATTTAGAGTCTGGTATTAATAATATTAAGGGGGACTTATATTATTAATACCATAAATAACGTACTATGTCGAATTATTAGTCTCAATCCCACAATACGAACGTGAGATTAGTTATCCCAAGAGACAATCTAATTTGTGGGCTTCATATGTTTTTTTAGTTTAATCCAGTCCAAAGCAATTCGGTGATCCAAACATGCCCTAAAGGAGAGAATTGACTTATGAATTCAGTGGACTAGCTAATACCATGGTTGCTTGTAAAAAAACGGCCAAACTAGTAATCTAGTCGGTCATCCCATCCCACAAATAGGGTGGATTTGTAATATTGAAAAATACACGTTATGGTTGATCCAGTCTGCCTGGATTGATAGCGCAATGACATTTTTAACCCTTTACTTCCTATGTAATTCCCACACTGCCCCTGAACTATAGTAGCCTCATCTTCCCTCCATCTCATGAAAGATCGATACCCTACCATTGTAGTCCATAGTTAACGGTCGGTTATGCTTCTAGATTTGGGACATGACAAGAATGATATCAGAGCTAATCTTGGTTCTTATGTAGGGTTCTGTAGTGGTGTGAATAGAGTAATAGAAGTTTTAGAGAGTAATAAAGTTCTCGAGGTTATATAGCTTGTGTACGTTTATGGACTGCTCTGTGTCCACTAATGGGTTACTATTTACATCCCAACTAGAAAAAGAACTTGAGCCACGCGACGACAGTGTCACATAGTTGAGTGGAGGATATAATGACACCTTATTTCACATCAGTTAGAGATAGAAAATAAGTCTGATATATAATAAAATTCGTGGACTACTATCAATAATTTAGACATAAGCATTTTGAACTGTATTGTTAAGTTCTTTATTTAAAATATTAGGTCAGTAGTTTTCCTGGCTTGTACAAATGCCTCGCTCTGCTATGAAGTAAATTGAAAATGGATTGACTGACTTTGCCAATGCATGTACCCTCCAAACCCACTAGCAAATCACTCACTCCTCTCCCTCCATCTCTCTCTTGTTCTTGCCCCTATGAATTCCATTCACGCCTCTATGTACGAGCACGAACCATCATATAACAAAAATGATGAGATAAAGATCAAAAGCCCACTTTTCATTTCACCTTTTTCTCTTTCACTGTTTAGTCATTGGACAAAGCTACCCATCAATAGAAGCACTGAGCTTCACTGGGATACATGCGCAATAACTATTTTGAGGTCATCATACTTTTATTTGATTATTATCACCCTGACACTTGTTTAGGTATTTGGATTCTTGAAGAATCTATCTTAATTCCCTATTCTGTTCATTTCTTTGTTGTGCTGAAAATCATTAAAGAGACAGACTAGTGCAGATTGTTATTTAGGCCAGTCCAAAAATATGCAAAATTCAGGGGTAATTTTGAAAATGAATAAATTTAATCATATTAAAACAAATTGTTCTGTTTATATCACTATATATTCCATGAAAATCAAACATGGTAATACTAATTCTATCTTAATATTAATCCCATCTCATTTATAAATCTTATGTTAATCTCATTTCATTATTAATCTCATCAAACTTATATAATCAAGTCTCATTGGATTGGGAAAAGAATGACGATATTCTCCTTACTTCCTCCTCATTTATCACTTTCTCTTTCTTCACCCGACACAATCTATCTCACAATTCTTTTCTCTCTCGTCAATCAGCTCACCCAACCCTATGTTTTTGGGTAAAATGGGTAGAATCCTCGTGTGATATGTATCTTTGGGTGTTCTCCAAACAGGTTTATTACTTATTTTGGTTATTTGATACAAAGGTAATGTGGGAAGAGTACAAATTTCATCCAATTTTATATGGGGTGTTTGACAAAATTACTCATAATAGTTTTTAGCTTCCTGCTATTGATTTTAATTACAAGTTATAATTTTTTCTAAATATCCCCAACTTCTGCTATAAGTTATAATTATTTTTTTTATTTCAGTTTTAAGTTATAATCTTTACCAAACACTTACAACTTTTGCTACAAGTTACAATCTATAAATTACTAGTTTTAGCAATAGCAAACACCACCTGTGTACAAATCGAACACATATTTGTGTAATCTATTATTTAATTTCATGAATAATTAATTCAATCTTGTTACGAATTCTTGATCATTCATAAATTGTATACTAATCTTCCTTCAGTGTTAATTATAAATAAACTTTTTGTATATATTTACTTCAAATTTCAGAAAAGACCATTATGACCCTTTATATGCGCTTATCTTTTTTTTTTCCCACATATTAAATTCCTCTCTATACATGTGTCTAAAGTAATTACAGCAATCTTGTCTCAAAGAAATAGGAATGATGGTATTTATTTGGGTTCCCATGTGCTGAAGAAAAATAAAAAGATGTTGACTAAAGATGCCCAATATATATATATATATAGAGGTCTATTAATAACTAGCTTAAAAATTAACTTTATTTACTTTTTTGTATATTTAACCAAAAGGTTAAATTTAGTTTAAAGTAAGTTGTTTAATATTGTTTAGCTAACTTTTTTGAAATTGGTTGTTTGGATAAAAAATTAATTTTTTTTTTATTTTTTATTCAAAATATATAATTTTGTTCTTCAATATATTTGATATGAGCAATTATACGTAATTGGTAATAGTATTAATTAAGTTATGAATAAATAATATTATTGTATTTTAAAAGTGGTTAGATTTTAAATAAAATATTTCAAGAGTTAATATTTTGATTTAATTTTTTTAATTTTTTAACTTTTTTTAATACTAATTTTACATTTTTAGCTAAAAATATTTGAAAACTAGAGTAGCCAAAGAGGCCATATATCATATAATCGCTATAATGAATACTTTGACTAACCTTACATTAAGTCTTCCATTGAATTCTTTGGCTATGCGTCACTCATTGCTTTAGTTTACCAACATAACATGATGATCTTGAGTTGGGTGGCATCCATATGTACCATCATGTGATCATTCCTAGCTCTGTTTGGTCTATTTGTTATCTTTAAAAAGTTTATTTTTCTTTAAAAAAAAAACTCTACTTGAAGGCTCTATATAACAAATGTTTTTTATTTTTATTTTTTTTTCTAAAATTTTTGATAAACTATAAATAAAAATATATTTGATAATTATTTTTATTTTTAACAAATATCAGTGGTTCTAAAAATTAATAATTTCTTGTAAATAAAAGATATGTTTTTAGTTGTTTTTTTCATTTCCTTCTATCTTTCATCGTCTCCAACAATATTTACCTCTTGCTGTCATACCAAAAAATACATTTGGCTAACACCTCGGACCTTAATCTTCAGCCACTACTTCCAACTTCTATCTCCAACTACCACCTCGTTTCCCTCATCTGTCGCTACCTTTCTCCATTGATCAATACCTCCACCCACCATTTCTAGTTACAATCATCATCACCACTACTTTCGAGCAATATTTCTAACCACCAACTACAACTACCCTACCACTTCCAGTACCTTTACCCCACGCCGCCACCAGTATCTACCACCTCCACTCAAAAATGTGTATTTGCCAAACATATATTTTGTTTTGTTATATAAAAAAATAAATAAAAATAAAAAATTGTAAACGTTACTAAATGAGTCCTAACTCCTAAGCTATAGTGTTTGGTTTCTCTAAAAAGGTAATTAACTTTTTAATTTTTTTGTTCAAATAAAAATCAATACACGTCTCAAATTTATACTCTAGCTTTTTAAAAATTAAATAACTATAATACCCTCAAATATAAAGTCAATTATGCTCTATTAAAAGATAAAAAATATCTTTGCATTATCCTAAATACTATAATTTAAAAGTAAAAAGTAAGAACATATATTATACATTTCAACAAAAAAAAAAGTAAAAATTGCTCAAAACAAATTATCATAAATAAATATCCCTTTTTTTCCCCCTTAAAAAGCAGAATCTTTCAAAAAACCAAAAATTTTAAACATCAGGTCAGTCAACTATTGGTTCTAATTTAAGATAGCGAGGAAAGTGTGGGCATGAGGGGTACGCTGATTCTTGCCGGCCCTTAGGTTTCAAAGTTGACTTTTCTCTCACAAGCGTGTGGTTAATATTCGGTTTGTGATAAATGTTACAAATCCTAGATGAGTTATTCAATCGTACAATATGAAATATTAAAATATATCCTAGATATAGGGGCACTTTGGGAATAAATTTATATAACTTGTCTTTGCCAGTACTGTTTTATTATTTTTCAACTTTTCTCTCGTTAAGATCAATATAAAAAAAAATATCAAAGAAAAAGTCAAAATGAAGTTTCTAACGTGTGTATATATATGGTATGTGTTAGTTTTTATAAACAATAATATTGTAATAATGAAATTATTTTATTAAATTAATCTATAAAATGATATGACTAATAACAAACATTGAATAACTCGACGCTTGAAAAACCTAAGTCTGAAACTGTAAAGTCAGGTATTTCACTTTTTGAATCATAGTTAATTGAATCTCTCAAAAAATAGAATTTATGAAAGAACCTTTATATTAATATTTGTAAATGTTACACATCAATTTAATCAAATAATTTGGTCATCATAATATTATTGTTATATAAATATGAAAATTTAATATATGTTTATTAAATGTGTCATCTTTATTTGTCATTTAGCCCAAAAAAGAATTCAATATTGTCTGGCTTGAATTGTCTTTTGCTACGTTAATAATTATAATATCATGAAATAAATAAAAAAAGAATAAACAACAAATATAACATACAGCACACAAAAAGGTTTCTCTGGTTTGACTTTTAAACCTAGGTTCACATGCGAAAATTGATAAACGTATTATTATAAAGAAAGAGAATACAACGAACCGATTATACTCGACACTCTTGCACGTTAAAACTCTAGAGACTGTATACTTTTCTTTATACAGAAAAACCCTAAAACAAATTGAATTGAATAATATACCTAAAATAACATAATGTGTCAAAATCATAGCCCCGTGGTAGAAAACCTCGCTTTTTCCCATTAATCAGGTCAAGCATATCTACAACGGATTATAGTGTAAAAAGGGTTGAATTCAAGACACCCTACATAATATATTAAGTCTATGTTTGGACTAAAAAGTTAAGTAGTTTTTTTTGAAACTTTTTTTTTGTCTTTTTTGAATTTTTTTTGATAATTTAGTTTAAATTTTTTACTTTTTTGATTTCTTATGATGAGAGGATTCTAAAAAGTATACCCATTAGGGCTAAATTCGAAAAGTTCAATAAAAATGAAAAAATTTGAAAAAATCCAAACGACCTACTAAATTGATTTTTTTTTGTTTTATATGAACTTTTTTAGATTTTAATAAAAAAAATTACTTTTTTGTTTTCTTGTGATGAGGAAAATATAGAAAGTACATTAATTTGGATTAATGCTAAAAAAAACTTGCTAAAAACGAAAAAAAATTGTAAAAAAATTAGTCCAAACACAAGTTAAATAAAAGTATTATATAAGTAATGACAATCCTTCCAAACAATCTAATATTTATTCAAAAGTCGAGTACACCCATGTTTGCAAATAAATATAGAGATACCATGTGGAGGTAAAACTCATTGCATATGTTTCCACAACCCAAATAGATGGAGGAGGTAATGGGAAGTAAAAAAAGTGAGTTATACTTTGTTTTCATGAATTACGATCCTGAATATGAGCGTCTTCGATCTAATAGGTGAGTGATCTGCTTTTCAATAGCATTGTTATATCATCATGCTCCATTATTATTATTTTTGATTGCTTAATGCACATAGATATATATATATCTAAATTAATTTAATGATCTTCCTCTAACCTCTTCTTCTCAATTTTACAATAATGGAATCTGTTACAATATTAGGTCAAAAAGTGGAGCAAATGAGGTTGATTCATACCTAAGTAGGAAGCACGACGAGTTGTTGGCCAGCACCCTCGATCCTGGAAGCTACCAGAAGACATTTTCTTTGGTTATTGTTGATGCATTTGCAGTGGAAATCACTGATGATCAGGTCATGGTCGATGGTATTATATATATATATATATACATATATGTAAGTTTATATATATGTTGGATTTCTAATATGAACCTGAGAAATAAATAATGGAAGTTTGTTTTCGTGTTTTTTGTGTACACAATCAGGCGAATGCCCTTCGATCTGCGAAGGGAGTGAGAGTTGTGGAAAAGAACCAGAGCTTGACTGACTAGTTCAGGGAAGAAGAGGCTTTCATGTTGCGATGATTAGATTGTTGAAATTAATGATAATGTGTGCAACTTTATTTAACATGTTTTGGCCTGGGGTTTCTCTGTACTAGTATTGGGCTATCACGGGCAAATGTTGAAATTTTATCTGGCATTTTCTCTCTCTTAATCCCATTGTAAGCATTCTCTCTCTCTCTCTCTTAATCCCATTGTTAACGAGTTCTGTTATATGCACATTTATCGGACACAAATTTAAACATATTCTTCTCGTATGGGTAGATCTTACAGAATTATGGGATCTACCTCATATAAAAAGGGTGTGTGTGTTCGAGTATGTGAACCTTATATTTTTTCATTATAACGCAACGTATTTAGTTCTCACTCTCTCATGCAGATGGGTTCTTCTCCATTGCGTTGACCAATCAAGTCTTTCTATTTTATCAACAAGAGCATAACAAGATGAATTTAGATTCTTTGTCAATTAATTATTGTGCAATGGAGTGATTTAACAGCAAAAGATGGGTAATAACTTCGAAGATGTTTAATAACTCGACTTTTGACCATTAAATAATACATTACACAAGGATGGTAATAACTTCGAAGACGTGTAATAACTCGACTTTTAACTTGACTTTTGACCATTAAATAATACATTACACAAGGATGGTAATAATTTTGAAGATGTGTAATAACTCGACTTTTAACCATTAAATAATACATTACACAATGATTGCATTAGAAAATTCAAATTTTAACAAGATTTGATCTGATCATCAAGCACATCGAATCGACAATTTGAGAGTATTTATAAGTGAGTACCCCATATCCATATGCAAGCTCACCGGTGAGAAGCTTAAGCATATTAGATGCATGCCTAAGCCTTAAGCTAAAGCTGGTCAATTGCTCCTTTTCGTTATGAAAAGGAAAAAAACTATTTAATTTTTTTGTGAGTGAACTGCTGTGGGAGAAAATTGTGAAACCCATGATCACAATTTTATTTATTTACTTATTTATACATGTTATGTAAAATGCACAAAAATTATACATCAGAAAACAACTTCAAAACTAATTTTTTCTTGCAAACTAAGACGATCTCTTAAGTCATTCAAGCTTCACCCATATGGTTTAAAGGGTTCTCAACTACGACGTGTCAATTACTTTTCGATTACACACAAAGTTACAAATTGTAGTATCAAAATTCGTATTAATATCAATGATACAATTATGTATCATACAATGTGATGCCTGTTGTTATCGCACTAAAAATAAATATTTATAATTTAAGTAAAAATTGCTACACGTTAAATAGTGGTTAAGACTATGTATCGTTCCAACGAAGACAATTAAGCTAAATCACAATTCTTTGCAATTAAATTATTTGATTCGATTATTAATCCAAAAGAGTTAACGTTCTGATTAACTAAATGCAGAAAATAAGTGAAAACTGAAATTAAAAGAGTTGACTAGTATAAAAAACGTATTCTAAGGTTTTGAATTCACCCTAGCCAAACAATTTAGATTCGTTAAGATTTAGTAGTTTTCTCACGATTCAACTTAACCTCACTCTAGCTACAAGCTCGAATCAAGGAATCAAGAAAAATATTTTGACTAAAAACTAGGCAGAGACTATTCTTGATTAGCATAAATCGTTAGTTGTAAACTCGACATGGTCTGTCCAATCAAAGAATAACCAATCTCAAGTTTCGAATCAAATATAGCAAGAAATACTATTGTATAATATCGCAATTATAATAATAGAAAGTAAAAACGTAAACTAAATAAACCTATAAACTCCTTGATCAAACTTAACGTATAAAAAAAAATCATACAACTAGTTGAATTCGTTATTGAAAGAAACTAAAGTTCTAACGATAATCAAAATATCTGGCAAGGGTTTCATCGAACCATATGATGAAGGAACCTAGCTGCTCATGTTGCGGCTACAACTCATGATGAAGTAGAAGTATTTCTTGTTCATTGTGCTCACTGTCTTGTCGTTTTTTTTTCCTTAGCCATCGTGTTATTTGCGTCTTGTATCTCTTGTGTCCCTATTTTTGAGTTATGCCTCCCCTTGTATAGTGACTTCCACGCCCCATGTCTTTAAAACTTACACACAATTGATCCCACGCAAACCATTCAGACACAACTCTTTCTAAGTGAAACCGTTTAGATACTCGTTCGGACAAAATTGTCCAGAATGTATTTTGCTCCTTTTCTCATGCCTTTTCATCTTCTTGCCTCTTCTATGCTATAGCTAAAACACTAGTAAAACATATTATTTAACACCAAATCGAAGATTATGCCAGAGTAAATTGTTGGATTCGAATGACACATTTAAGTACCGATCACAATGTGATACCTCATTTCACATTGGTGAAATATAGAAATTATGTCTGATATACAAAAATATTTGTGGACTACTACTAATAACTTAAGTTTAAAAATTTTGGACTATGCTATTAGAGTACTCTTTATTCAAGTTATTGGGTCAGTGATCCACTTAAATAATTAATATTATAAAGTAGAATGGTTTTGTATGACACGTCATATTTTTTTATTTAATTGTCGAAATTGTCCAAGTTTACATCCAACGACAAAAAGTATTACTTTAGAAAAATATCATCTTTCTTCTCATTTAATGCAGTTGAATTGAAAAAATATCATCTCTCTCCTCAT
>JAULJZ010126788.1:0-11034 GCA_032270985.1 Heliamphora pulchella | reverse complement strand
TTGACAATAATCGAAAAACTTTGAAATGGAAATTAACCCGATCGCTTCAATAGAGAGAAGTGGAGTTTAGAAAGATCAGGGATCCAAGCGAGGTACTTAGATTGCAGGGGAATCCTCAAGTTGGGAAATGTGCTCCAATTGTCCAATTCTCGGGGGGTAATCTAAGCAATTTAGGCTTCAATGTAGGTATGGGAGATTAGGGACTCGATATCTTAACAGGGTTTCGGCGTCGGGGATCGGGATCTCTCGGTATATCGGTAGCGTCTCTCCCACTCAAAATTCTCTCTGAAAACGTACGTCGGGGTACGATACTTATAGAATTCTTCAACCAATGAGGTGTTACCACGTTTTGGGACACGTCAGTCCATTTGGAGTTGGCGGCCGCCACAATGCAAGTTGGCGGCCGCTGGGTTGGAAAAGGCTCTATTGGCGGCCGCCACAATGTGAGTTGGGGGTCGCCATGTTGTATTTGGCGGGAGCCACTTTTTGCTAGGGTTTCCAAGAGGTTCTATAAATGGCCGCCACAATGAACATGGTGGTCGCCACTTCTGACAATGACTTAGGCAACAAGTTATCGATTGTTTGGTACAATTTCATTGGTTTTGAAAGTTTTTGATGATTGGGTTCAAATACCAAGCTTGGGTCACCTCCCGAGGATCGTACTGAGGCACTATTCTACCTGTTTTCATCATCGAATTCGCCTAAGATTAGGCGGGGTCAAATTGGGGTTTCTACAACAGGGACAACCCATACGACCATCACTGGCCTAAACACTACCAACATGGCCATTACAGACCCACGACGCTCACCCGTGCCAACACAACCCAACAGCAAACCACGCACCTAACCGTGCATTAACAAACCGCATCTACCATGTACGTTACCCACAAGGCGACACTCAAACGCACACCCGAGGCCACAGCACGACCCCTAAAACTGCCACACAACCAACCAAACCCCAAAAGGAATCCGTAGGTATTTAAATCAAGTAATTCCCATAAATTAATCAATTCAATACCTTAAGACACCAATTGAAAACCAAGGAATCAACCCAGAACTACAAACCAACAGCCCACAACTTCAGTCGACCAAACCCTAACTTCCAACCGACCGAACCACCTACTGGAATCTCACAAAATGCCAAAACACATGGTTCAGTCGATCGAACCCCTCGGTTCAGTCGACTGAACCCAAGATCCAATCTTCAGCTGACTGAATCCCATGATCCAGTCAACCGAACTCTGGCTAAACTTGATTCTGAGCTACGGGTTTCTACATCTAAACCCAAAATCGAAGCCTCCGAACTCCGATTCAACACCTGTAAACATCCACATGTCTAGGCCTAACACCGAGACCTCAAAAGAAACTCCTGACACCCGATTCCATCCACCGGAACCAACAAAAACTTGATTTTTAACCCGAAAACCAACTTTGATACAAAATCAGATCTACTAAGATCTAACCGTTAAAAACACACACGTTTACACGTAGCACCCTTATACAGCAGTAGGGTCTAAAATCCTACCTCGGTGAGTTTAAAACTCGACGTCTCAAATCACTTCAAACCATGTGCAAAATTGAGCTTTGCCAGAATCAAAATCTGATTGGATGGTTGCGTAGCCCTCGATGCCAAAAGCAAGGATCCGCTGTTGGAACGTTGAAAACCAAACCCCGGGCCCCCGAGAACTTAGAGAGAAGGTAGAGAGAAAATAGGAAGCTTAGGAGTTAAGTTTTTGAAAAATATCTTTATGAAAGTATCTAACTCCAAATATTTATACGCCTCCAAAATATCTTTTTTATGAAAATTTTCGAGATTCGCGCCACAATGGCCCAAACCCCGGAACCTACCCCGCAAGCATATCTAACCCCGATCATGCATCAAAAGTAATAAAAGCATGCTCAAACGAAAACACGTAACGCGCATCCAAAAATGCCGAAAAAAAAGAGAACGAGTTAGGGTCTCAGAATTCTACCCCCCTCACAGGAATTTCACCCCCAAAATTTAAGTTAAGGTCAAAACAACAAACCGCCGATCGCAATTGACATAGGCATACGAGATGGTTAGCCAAACCACGCTTAGGATATAATCAAATAAGGTCAGGCATCCTAGACAACGGCCAACTATCTCAAAGACACGGGATTTACAATTCACCCCAATCTCACATCATCACCAACCGCTGCCTCAACACAGCACACCATCCACGGGATCCATAACCAATTCCAAACAGATGCAAGGATAAATCTGACCCAGAACTTGCAGACTCATAAAGTACCTTTGCTCGCTGAAGGCAATTCAGTATCCTCCGGGACGACCGGTGCCCTCGAAGAACTGGGAGCGTCAAGGGCATACACTCGGCCTTGTGTCTACCTGGGCTGCCCATCTAGAATCTGAAATGAAGCACCCTCACCTGTAACCCTGGAAGGCTGCACTACATAATGCTGCTGCTGATCCTGCACAAACAAACCCTCTGATGTGCCTACCACACTCGGTACACTCTCCCACTGTGGGTAGGTCCTGCGAATGTGTCCCGGCTAACGACACCCATAACAAATCAGTAGGTCCCTCCCCTGTGATTGAACCCATGACCTCTGGGACTGCCTCCTCGACTGCAGGCACTCCGGTATACGATGCCCCGACTGTCCTCATCGATAGCACCTAACCTCCCCCTGTAGCTGAACTGGTACTGAACCCCGGAACCTCTTTCGCTGAGGGCAATCCCTCATACGATGCCCAGGCTGCCTGCACCGAAAGGAAATCAACTCTCTCTGCTCTGGCCTCCCAGATGAAGCCACCACCGGTACTGATACAGGAAACTACTGCTGATGCAATTCCCCAGGACATGAACTCGGACCAGTCAACCTCCAGCGTTTGTCCCCACGCCTCTGAAACTGAGCACCTCCACCATCCTGCTGGGTTCTACTCTCTCCCCTAACAACCTCTACTAGCTGACTGATGGCACTCACCGTCGCACGCAGCAACTCCATGGCTCACACGGTCCGTGGGGAGCATTTGCAACCCCAACATCAGGAAGATGCATATCCCTTTGGCTCACATGGTAACGGCCTTGACAACGGCCTCACCCTCTCCTCGCCGACATCGCGTCTATATGAAAGAAGACAACATATAAGATGCAGCACCTGGCATGAACATAAATGCTAAACACCTAGCATGCTAACACATAGCCACACAAGTTCATGCTAAACAACTCCACATATACTAGGGAAAACCGATAAGAATGACTCGTCAATCTGGATAACCAACTCAGATTCCCCGCTAGAAATCACGTCAGCTAAACGCGTTTCTAACTTGGCCCCTAAGTTTGTTAATCCAAACGCTCGAAGGTAAGACAAATCAATCCCATAGCTCAACCCCCATGCTCACAAATACACGTCATTCACGTATGACTCACATGCTATCATGTTCATGTTATCAAACATCTAAACACATGCAGTTATGCACACGCAATCAACCTCACAAGGGAACGAACCCTCTTCCCACGGCTCATAGGTATTCGAACCTAAAGCTTTGATACCAAGTTTTCACGCCCCAAACTCTGGGCCCCGTGAAACACCCGAAAACAACCGAACAATCCAACCCGAGAATACAGTTTCAAATAAAACCAAACATGCATTGTATATAAACGCCAAACGGCAATATTACACGGCTCCAACGCCTAAAAAACATGTTACAACATACACGTAATAAAAGACAAAAATGAAGACTATAACTCTTCCGCTCTCAACCAGCATCCTCTAGATCAATCTACACGATCGGTACCTGAAAATATTTTATCCCAACCCTTGAGCCAAAGCTTAGCAGATTCTAAACAATACATGCAGTATAAACAAAACATACTCGATAAACGAAATGCAGTTTTCGACTTTCTCTCAAGTCATAAAAAAAATAGTTCAAAAATAGTTTTAGATCATGACTCCCAAGAGCCAGAAAATAATTTTCACATGCAAGGAGGAAAGCGAAGATAAAAACCAAGTTTTTCGACTCATTAGAGCCTTGAAAATGATTATAGTATTACGACTTCCGCAGGCCATTAATACAGTATTTCGACTCCCGTAGGCCGATAATACAACTTTTAAGAAAATTGATCTATCCGTCCCAAAATGCAGTACATGCAATCCATGAAACACACACAAACGTGCCTCGTCCGGACCTCGTTTTAGCCGACATAGCGCACTCACCGGTTTCGCAGCCTACCTCATACACCGACTTTCGTAGCCTACCTCATACACTGACTTTCGCAGCCTACCTCGTTCACCGACTTTCACAGCCTACCTCGTTCACCCACACACATCACGTGCATCACCAACCAGGATTTACATATATTGGATCACAGATTCATCTAATCCATTTCATACACATATGCAACCAAAACTAGGATTTAAAGCATATAACCATGTATCAACACGACGTTCCACAAATCACGTCACATGTCTAAAAAACTCTAGGTTTTAAAGCATAAATCACGTTACACATAACGATATCACCTATGTAATTCACTTACATATTCCGTACATAAGTAAACAGTTATAAATATGCACATAACCATATAAAGCAACATCACGACACCACTCGTCAAAATTGACATCCACTCACGGGGACAACCCACACAACCATCACTGGCCTAAACACTACCAACACGGCCATCACAGACCCACGACGCTCACCCGCGCCAACACAACCCAACAGCAAACCACGCACCTAACCGTGCATTAACAAACCGCATCTACCATGCACGTTACCCACAAGGACAACACTCAAACGCACACCCGAGGCCACAACACGACCCCTGAAACTACCACACAACCAACCAAACCCCAAAAGAAATCAACAGGTATTTAAATCAAGTAATTCCCATAAATTAATTAATTGAATATCTTAAGACACCAATCAAAAACCAAGGAATCAACCCAAAACCACAAACCAACAGCCCACAACTTTAGTCGACCGAACCCTAATGTCCAGTCAACCGAACCACCTACTGGAATCTCACAAAATGCTAAAACACACGGTTCAGTCGACCGAACCCCTCGGTTCAGTCGACCGAACCCATGATCCAAGCTTCAGTCGACCAAACCCCATGATCCAGTCAACTGAACTCCGGCGAAACTTGATTCCGAGCTACGGGTTTCTACATCTAAACCCCAAATCGAAGCCTCCAAACTCTAATTCAACACCCGTAAACATTCACACGTCTAGGCCTAACACCGAGACCTCAAAAGAAACTCCCGACACCCGATTCCATCCACCGGAACCAACAAAAATCCAATTTTTAACCCGAAAACCAACTTTGATACAAAATCAGATCTACTAAGATCTAACCGTTAAAAACACACACGTTTACACGTAGCACCCTTATACAGCAGTAGGGTCAAGAATCCTATCTCGGTGAGTTTAAAACTCGACGTCTCGAACCACCTTGAACCATGTGCAAAACTAAGATTTGCCAGAATCAAAATCTGATCGGATGGTTGCGTAGCCCTCGATGCCAAAAGAAAGGATCCACTATTAGATCGTTAAAAACTGAGTCCCGGGCCCCCGAGAACTTAAAGAGAAGGTAGAGAGAAAATAGGAAGTATAGGAGTTAAGTTTTTAAAAAATATCTTTATGAAAATATCTAACTCCAAATATTTATAGGCCTCCAAAATATCTTTTTTTTAAAAATTTTCGAGATTCGCGCCCCAATGGCCCACAGCCCTGGGAACCTACCCCGCATGCATATCTAAGCCCGATCATGTATTAAAAATAATAAAAACATGCTTAAATGAAAATACGTAACGCGCATCAAAAAAGGCCGAAAAAAAGAGAACGGGTCAGGGTCTCACATTACACACGTAATATCAATTGGTATCAGAGCCAAACACATTATTCTTAACAAGTTTTTGTGTAAAAGATCAAATGGCAGGTATTGGTGTATCCCTTTTTGGAGAAGGTCAGTCTTCCACACGACCTCCAATCTTTAATGGTGTCAACTACACCTTTTGGAAGTAAATAATGAGAATATTCATTCAAACTATGGATTAGAGAGCATGGAGGGTAATCGTGCAAGGTAACTTTACTCCAACTAAGACTGTAGAAGGTAAAAAGGTTCTTAAGTTAGAAGAAGAAATGAATGAAAATGATATGAAACAACTACAAATAAACTCTAGTGTTATGAATGCATTATATTGTGCTTTAGATGCAAATGAATATAATAGAATAATTGTGAGACCCCGAACCTTGTTATTTTGAATTATTTATACATGATGACATGTTTTTCCTTCATGTTATATATTATCGATGCATGGTTTATGTTTTGGAGTTGTAGAATAGCATGTAGTAGTGTTTTACGCTTTCTCGAACTTTGTTTAGGCTTGTTTGGTTGGCCTTAGAACCAAAAATCGAGACCAAAATAGTAGGTTGAATCTTTGGGGTTCGGTCGACTGGGCTTGAGTTCGGTCGACTGAACCTGTTTTCTTGAGTTCGGTCGACTGAGCCAGTGGGGTTCGGTCGACTGAACTGTGGCAGTTTGCATTTTTCGAGGAGCTTCAGTTGACTGAAGTGGCCTCTTTAGTCGACTGAACAGCCTTTTTAGCGAGCCTATATGTATTCCAGTGGCAGAAACGTTTGGAAATTGTTTTGTTTCTTCCATTCTCTCGGCCTTCTCTCTACATATTTTACCCGCCCGAGCCTAGTTTTCGCCAATCAGCTTGTGGATCCTTACTATCTACGCTGTTAGCTTCGCGCTCATCCAGTCTGATTCTCGTTCCGACGAGATCTAATTTTTGAGGTATCGGGTTTTGACCCAACGAGGTAGGATTCTAGACCTACTGCTGTTATGAGGGTGTTATATGCAATTGTATGTATTTTCACCGGGTAAAAATGCATCAAATGTCATATTTTCAGTTTAAGCCTTGTTTTCCTAATAGAAAGCATGTTATTTGCTTTTCTTAGCTTATAATACTGTATGACATGTGCTAGTGTGGTTTTCAAAGAATTTTCTTGAAAACGGTGAAAAATGATGATTTTTGGCAGAAATCTCAACATTTTATGTTTTTGAGGTTTGGAGCTCGCCTTTGGGGTTGAGTTTCAGATTTTTGAAACGTTTTATTGAAAACGAGGAAAAATATTTTAAAAATATTTTTATTTTATCTCCATGTTGATGGATGGATCTAAATATATGTATAATGTATTGTTTTGATGAAATATTTTCATAGTTGAGCTACAGTACTGTTTTTAGAAGATTATCTAGATGTACCGGGATGACGTGTATTTAGCACGAGTTGCCCTCGGTGTAAGTCCAAAAACGTGCGCAGAGTAGGTACTCAGGTCCTTCGGGTTAATCCCCGTAAATTGAGACGGCAGGGTGCTTAGTTCCCTCGGGTTGTCACCCGTAAACTGAGTGGTTACGTCGTGGTGTTTCGTATAGAATCTGTGTATCTAATCGGTCCCGTGGTGTATGGGGAATAAATACTTGACAGGGGTCTATAGTTGCTACCTCTGTTCTCTTGTGATAGAGTCGGTACATAGAATCATATTCTTCTCTTTTCACGATGGTACATTCCGTGAGGGAACGATATTTTGGTTACTGTTTTCCTTCAACTGTAAAATGTATTTTTGCATTGTTTAAATGCTTAGTTGTGAAGGAAAAACTGTTTTGGAAGTTTGTCAGAAACTTGGGATTTTATGACATAAAGCCTTTTGGGTTTGTGGTTGAGTTCGCTCCCACTCTATGTGATTGCATATTTCCTGCTTTACAGCTTTAGTGTCTGTTTCTATTGGGCTTCAGCTCACCGGTGGGAATTTTTTGTACAAAACATTACAGGTGATGCTTTGGATAATGATCTTGAGTAGATCTAGTGATGCCCGTGCTGACGGATGATGGATGACTGTAGTAGTTTTCCTTTTTGGTATGCCTATTTCTAAAGGCAGTTTTGGACGCCATAAGGCGATATACTTATTCATGTTTTACAGGATGTTTACTGTTTATGAGAGATGCATTCTGGGTTTTCTTGTGATTTTAACAGGTGGATTTGAATGTATGAAAATCCTTTTTTTTTTGTAAAACTGGTATTTGGTGGATTTTCACGTGATCCTGGGTTTTGGAGCGTGACAACTTGGTGTAGAGCTCTGGGTTCGAATACCTAAGAGCCATGGAAAGAGGGTTTATCACATGGTGAGGTTGATTGTATATGCTTGCTTGCATGTGTTTAAACGTTGATTTATAACATGTTAATAGCTTTCTAAGCATGGTCGTTGTGTATGTGTCTACGTGTGTATGGAGGTTGAATCTCAGGATCGACTAGTCTTGCCTTCGGGCGTTTGGTTAAACACATTTGGAAGCCAAGTTAGAAGCGCATTTGGCCGACGCGTATTCTAGCAAGAGATCTGAATAGGTTGTTCAAATAGACGAATTTGTCTTGTTAGTTCTCCTCGGTATGTGAGATATGTTTGCATAACCTTACGTGACTACGTGACAGCATGCTTATGTGCGTTATGTGTTTCTGTTACATAGTAATATGTTGTAGGAAAGCTTATCCTGTTCTTTCCTTTATATAGAACTATGTCTAAGCGGGGAGTGCGGGGATGGGGCTGTGGCCGAGGTTGAGCTTACGTTTAGGTTTCAAAGGAGGGAAACATTCATGCCCCACAGGAACAAGTGGGCGGTGCTGACATCATGCAGGAGATGCTGGTCACTATGAGTGCGATGGCTGAGGCATCCAGGGCTGGAGTGAGGGCTCCTGAGCCAAGAGCCTCTGTAGCTATGCGGGAGTTTCGACGGTTGGATCCTCCGACCTTTTCTGGGGAGCCGGACCCAAAGGTGGTTACCGAGTGGTTGGAAGTGACCACATCTATCTTTGATACTCTGAATATTGAGGAGGATGCTTTACGTGTCAAGTTGGCGGCGTTCCAACTGCGGAAAGATGCTAGAGAGTGGTGAAAGTTTGCCAAGACCACTATGGATGAGACGTGGGCTGACTTCACGAGAGTCTTCTTGGAGAAGTATTTCTCGAGATCTTTGAGAAATATTTACCGAGAGGAGTTCCTCTCCCTTGTTCAGGGAAATCTGTCTGTGGTCCAGTATGAGGCCAAGTTCGTGAGTCTGTCGCAGTTTGCACCGGAGATGGTATCAATCGAGGAGTTGCGTACTCGGAGGTTTGAGAGAGGGCTTCGACCTGCTATTAAGGATAGGGTTGTAGCTCTAGATGTGGAGGTGTACATCAAGCTGGTGGAAGCTGCTATCCAGGTAGAGAACTCATTGGCAGATAGCCGCAGGATCAGAGAGGGTAGGAACCAGCAGGACAGTGGAGATACGCAGTCTCAGGGGCGCAGGAACAAGCTCCAGAGGTCGTCTGAACCTAGTTCTCGTTTTGCCAGATCAACTCAGCCGCAGTCGTCTGCACCTACACCTTCAGTGGCTTCGGCAGGAAGGATAGAGCAGAGAGGGTTAATCTGTTATAGATGCGGACAGCTGGGGCATCGTTCAGTTGAGTGCCCGCAGAAGGGCCAGACTCAGAGTTCAGCGCCCGTCCAGTCACAAGTGAGAGACCCACCTATCTGTTTTGGGTGTGGTCAGTCCGGACACTTTCGCAGATAGTGTCCCAGAGAGGGGAATGTCCAGGACACGATAGGAGCGTCGGTTACTTCATCTGTACTGAGGCAACAGTCTCCGCAACAGCCTAGGGCTCAGATGTCGAGGTTTATGGAAGGAGGTACTTCAGCGCAATCGGTGAGGCAGCCATCGACTCAGGGTTATGGTGGGTAGACCAGACTGCCACAGGCCAGGGCTTATGTTCTTGCTGATCGTAGTGCTTCCAAAGCACCAGTTGTGTCGGATGCAACAGTCACTCCAGCCATGATTAGAGGTACTCTTCTAGTTTTTAGATCATGGGCCAGTGTTCTTATAGACATGGGAGCATCACATTCATTTATATCCTCTGCATTTGTGTCTGCATTGGGGGTGGAAATGGACTGGTTGGGTAATACCTTGTGCCTGGAGACGCCAGTTAGTGGGAACGTGACGTTGAGCCTTGTTTGTAGATCTTGCGTACTGGAGGTCGCTGGTCGCTGTTTAGAGTTTGATTTTATCTAGATATGACCACGTTTGATGTCATCCTCGGAATGGACTGGCTGACTACCTACCGTGCCTATATAGATTGTGAGCGACGGAGAGTGTAGATCTGTACACCGGAGGGTGATTGCTTCTATTTTGTGGGTGATCGGGATAAGGGCTTGGTGTCTGTACTAGGTTCCGCGCGAGTTCAAGGGAACTTGGGTTCTCTCTTTTCTGCTCTCAGATTGCATGTGCCAGTTGAGGTTCGAGGGGAGTTACCCCTTGTGGTGTGTGACTATCCAGGCGTCTTTCCTGATGATCTATCTGAGTTGCCACCGAGCCGTGATATGGAGTTCTCCATTGATCTTGTTCCAGGGACTGCTTTTATCTCTATGCCATCTGATCGCTTTGCACCTGCTGAGTTGCGAGAACACAAGGTGCAGTTGCAGGAGTTGCTGGACAAAGGTTTGTACTGCCGAGTACGTCGCCGTGGGAAGCACCAGCTTTGTTCGTGAAGAGGGATGAGTCATTGAGATTATGTATAGACTATAGGAAATTGAACTAGGTAACGATGAAGAACAGGTATCCGGTGCCAAGGATTGATGACCTGTTTGATCAGCTGAGGGGATCGCGCTGCTTTTCGAAGATTGACCTGAGGTCAGGGTATCACTAGTTGAGGATTAGGGACGAGGACATAGCGAAGACCGCCTTTCGGACTCTCTATGGTCACTACGAGTTTCTGGTTATGCCGTTTGGCTTGACGAACGCTCCAGCTGCATTTATGGGTCTGATGAACCGCATCTTCCACCCCTATCTGGACAATTTTGTTGTCGTGTTCGTGGACGACATTCTGGTTTACTCGCCCACGAGGGAGATGCACGAGGAGCACCTGCATGTCGTACTTCAGCTTTTGAGAGAACATCACTTGTATGCGAAGTTTGAGAAGTGTGAGTTCTGGATGACAGAGGTGAGATTCCTTGGACAC
>JAULJZ010126767.1:0-11035 GCA_032270985.1 Heliamphora pulchella | reverse complement strand
CTTTTGTTCTCTCTTCTCTAATATTTTTTTATGTAAAAAGCATATATATATATAGATATATATATATATATATTGATATTACTAATCCTTTTACTAATTCAACAATAAAATAATAATTTAGTTTTTACTTTTATTATCTTTTTATTTGTCTTTTTTACATCCATATATTAGCAAACCAACAAACTCATATTTTTAATTGAACTCTTTAAATTTACCGATTAAATAATTATTAAATTATTAATATTATATTATATTTTAATTTTAAAATACTAAAATTAAATAATTGAGTGCCTTTAGACACATGTCATAACTAGTTTGTATACAAAACAAGTGAAAAAATATTTTTTCTATTTATAAGAATTCAATAAATTTTATAATTTTTTAAAAATAAAAATAATTATAAAAAAAATAAAAAATTTGTAAATATAGACGTTATCAAATGGGGCATAAATAATTCATTTTTCTACCCATACATAAAGGTTTTGAAGTCCAAATAAATAGTGTACTCTCAAAATCTATTAGTTGTTTATATCCTTATAAATAAATGTGATTTGATTATGTTGTCATAATATTTCAATTAATATGATTTTTGTATTGATTATAATGCTTGACATGTGTGATGAGATGAACAAATTGAATCATTAAAATATCAAAATGGGTTTGATGCGACTTCACTAAGTCCTTGTTTGGCAATCGACTTAAAAGTTAATTTTTTATTTTTTGCATAAAAGTTTAAAAAGCCTAAAATTCTCGTTTTTCAACTCAAAGGCTTTTAGCGTTTTTTTTCTTTTTACATAAAATTTTGAGAAATTTAAAGATTAGTCTTCTTTTTTGGAACTCAAATGAGATTTAGTCATACAATATTTATTTTAAAAAATTTAGTCCCATCAGATTTGAAATAATTATATTATGTCTAATATACCCTTAATTAAGATTAATTCTTTTTTTGAAATGTTACGCATAGATTTGGTAGAAATTGAAATAGAAACTTAAGAAACTGATTTGGTGGAAACAGATTTGCTTGAAATAGAAACTGATTTGGTGGAATATTTTATCCCAAAATAGGAAGTTTTAAAATTCAGAAAGTCAATTTTTTACAATCTTCCAAATCGATTGCTCCATGTATCCTATATGTTCGGCTCCTTCAAATCTGATCCTTCCCGTTTTGTTGCCGGAACGAGACTGTTCTGCTGACGACCATGAATGTGACCTACTGAGCGAAGTGAGATCGCTTCCCCTGGGCGTTCTCCTCGCTACAGCCACTGACTTCTCTGGCTACCGTTCTCGCTGCTGACTTCGCCGCCTCTGACGTCGCAGCTGCCTCGTTGTCAAGCCTTGCCGTTAAAATCAAAATCCTCATCGTTAAAATCAAAATCCCCTATTCTCTCTATCTCTCTCACGATGTTGTGTGGTTTGGTGATTTGGGAAATACGTTTTTCACTGGAGAAGGGGCGAAGAATCACAAGCTTAGTAACCATCACTGGCGTGGTCTTTACGGAGGAAGATGGGGATTTGTTTGAGTTACGTGTGGGCTGCACTAGCGTACAGTTTGGATCCGCAGAGGTTGTGGTTTATAATTGTATCAGTTTGGTATTCTGGGCTGAATGTTTAGTTTGAAGTAATAAATACATCGACTGTAAATTACATCAGGTGAGTGTTCTTGTAAAAATCTCTTTCTTAGTTGTGATTTTCACAAGTGATGAAATCCTAAAAGTATCACTTGAAAAGTGAGTAGTGACCTTGTGATAAATGTATCTGTGATAAATTGTTTTAGTTGGATGTTCTGGGCTGAATTTTTGGCTTAAAGTGATAAATGCATCGGTTGTAAGTTGTATCAGTTAGGTGTTCTTATAAAAATCTCAGTTGTAAGTTGTATCAGTTAGGTGTTCTTGTAAAAAAATTTTGTCTTAGTAGTGATTTTCACAAGCGATGAAATCCTAAAAGTATCACTTGAAAAGTGTGTACCGACTTTTGTGATAAATGCATTTTTTATAAATTGTAGCAGTTGGGAGTTCTAGCCTGAATGTTTGGCGTAAAGTGATAAATGTATCAGTTGTAATTTGTATCAGTTGTGTGTTCTTACAAAAATCTCTGTATCAGTTGTGATTTTCTAGCATCATATTCTGTTTTGATTTTTTATTGAACAGAGAGAGAGAGAGAGAGAGAGAGAGAGGGTTGCTTATTTTAAGAAATGTACTAGTTTTGAGAAATCTTTTGAAAGATTTCAAATTAGGATATATATATATATAGGCAATTTAAATTAAGTTCATTTGATTTTCAAATTGAATATATAAAAGATTCTTCTAATTCTCTACCTGATTTTCTAACATGAGAATTCTTGCAGGATCAATCCGTAGATCAATCCAATGCCACCTAAGGCGAAGTAGAGAAACAAAAAAGTTCCATTATCAGAATTTCTCTTTTTGGGAACTGAGTCATCTTCGACACCCAACCATCCGTAGAAATCTGGGTTGTCACATTCGACACTCAACTCCAAGAACCTTAAACAAGTTCTGGAATCTGAACCACAGTATTTTCAAAATACTGTGACAGAACATATCTTAACCCTTACTATGAATGATCTCCAATGGTACCAAGACCCATGATTTCTTACGGAACGATATCTGGGTAATCAGAATTACTTAGTCTCTGAAGGACGACATCGTTTTGTATATGAGGCTATATTAACTGAAACTGGTTTTGTTCAGATTGTTCACAACCATGTGAACCCCTCTGATTAGAAATCAGCCATCACCCACTCCATGTGTTATGTGGTTTGAGTCTCGATCCTAGTGCTTGGGGTCTTGATCCTTTTAGGGCTCGTACCCTAAAACTTAACGGAACCCAATACAATTATTAGAATTACGTACAAGTATGAAATTTGGCTTTTTATTACTAAAATCCCATTCGAAAACATACATGGTTCTTCACCATGAATCCAGAAATTGTTTCTACTTCCGGATTTTTCCTCTTGGTTTTTTTTCTGATGGAAAAAAATGGGAGCGACCATCAAGGTCCTCCCTTACTCTGTATAAGATGTTTTTCCTCTATGGATCAAACATTATCCTCAGCTTTCATTGACCAAAGCAGCCACTGTCTTTAGAAAACCTAATTGCAAATGGGATCCCATTGGCAAACATATGTCACACTTTTTCTCTGAATTCCAACTTGCTTGGATATGAAGATGGAGTCTTAAATGTGACTTAGACCATTTAGATTGTCTTACTCTTCAAAGGACTTTCTTCTTTAAATGGTGGAATAGTTTTGATACGGCTAAGGCCTTATCTAAAATTCAATCCACTATATCCGTCAATGGTGCTAACCAGGCCCAAGCCCAACAAGCATCATCTCAAACTCCTTCTGTTAACATGGGCTCTTTGGGCCTTTTAATTATGCATATCCTTCGAGCCCAATTTTTTTATTTAACCGAAGCCCATTTATCTGTAAAAATATTAGAAATAATGAAGGCCAACTTCTTATCTGCTACATCCAGTATGGAGACCCAAAGTGATAAATCCATGAAGTCTCCTACCCCTTTTGAACCTGACACTAACCAATTTCTTAGTCTAGCCGGTGAAGCCCAAGATCCCAATGAAGATGATGAACATATCCCCATGACTGATTATTGGGATTCCTTAATTGGAATTGCTGAAGAAAAAGCCTTAGCAACCAAACCTAAATCTCTTTGAAATCCTATCATGGCAAAACAGGAGTTTAACTCCGTGGAATAGCCAGATTGCATTTCAAACGATATCTGTACAGCTGTCCTCAAAGACGACGCTACCAAACAAAGCAAAGAGCATCTCTCTTTGTCAGTGCGCTTAGTGGTCTCTACCACCTTCCCAGTGCTCACTCACTTTTCGTATAAGACAAAAGACTTTGTCAGAACATCATCCCAGTGCGTTTCTTTTCCAAAAGACACACAAGCCATGTTTCCCAGCCGACGCAAACGGAAAAGGAAGCAAGACACCTGGCTTCCACTGCCAGTCAGCCATCAGTACCCGTGACTCTTTAGAGCACTCACAGACTTGAAATGTAGAATTGAAGTCCGTAAGACTTCTCTTCTATAAAAGAGCACTTTCCCTTGTGGATCAAAGAAGTATGAAGCCATATTAATACTTGTTTCATATAAGCATATATCTCCTTAAATGCTTTCCCACTTTATGCCTGATAAATCAGTAAAAAATGCTGAAATTGTTGAGTTTTCTCAAACTCACCAACTGGATAAATGGATCATACTTTCGGTAGAATCAAAGTTGATTTACAAAGTATGTCTCTTTGACTTTAAAAGTCAAAAAGCAGTAAAGACACTTGAACAATCTATTTGTTTAGATAATCAATAACAAACTCTTTAACTTATTAGTTTAAGAGACATACAAGCATATTTGCATAAATATCAATATTTACATATTGGTTTAATACAAATAGCTCTTAAACCTTTAACCATTTTAGGTGTTAATGGTAGCATTAATACAACCCTACGAGATGGTAGATGTAATAATTTTGTTTCATCTCTCATGAGTGTTGCACAGACTAGTCTATGCCATGGACCAGTCTATTTTAATGTATGTCTAAATTTAAATTTATCGTTATCAGATGCAAATCTTTTTGATGCTATAACTCTAAATCTCCAAACGCATGGTTACGATTTTCTTTCCGGATCAAAAATCATTGCTGTTATTTACCGTATACATTATAAAGTAATGAATACTTTATGTTCAAATGATGTTTTACGCAGTGACCCTGGCAAAACTACTATGATTGAAAGTAACCTTTTAACCACACAAATTGCCAGACCTAGATTAATCCAGTGGGATGAAATTAAATTTTTCACTAAATGGACTATCCCAAGGGCTGTAATGCCTAGACCCTTCTTGGACAGTAATGTTGATCAAATTGTCCAAAATGCATCAGGAGACATAGAAATCTCCTTTGTTGGTCTCAATCTTAATCATCCTTAACTAGAAGTGTTTTCTTCAAGGAGACCACCTAGTTATAGAATTTCATATCCGTCATCTAGTAGACTTTCTAATTTTGAGTCTACTACATCAGAAATACCTGATGAAACAACCATAACTGATTTAGGACAAAGAACTGAATCCCTAAGTCAAAAACCAGAATCCACTTCTGGATCTGTTTTAACAGGTCTTAGAATTTCTGAGCAACAAATTCCTCATGGAGTTTATTCCTCAACATCAGAAGATGTTCCTCAAAAAACATCACCTACTGTCTCAGAAATGAGTTTTCATATGTAATTTTTATGGATTTTACACCAAACTCTTTTCTTAGACAAGTAATCAGTAAAGAATTTCATATCTCAACTCACACCAAGTTTAGGCAAAAATTCTTTTCTACTTACACTCGAGGTCAACAAAAAATTATTCAAACAATTTTTTATCAAAATCTTGAGAGACAGCAAAAAGCCATGTTCTTTAAAGAATGGTTTGATGTATGATCTTTTCATGAAGATCATCTTGCTGTAATATCTGATTTTAAGAAAGTTTGGCTTAAGTCTGATGGCACAACAGTAACTTCAGTTCATCCTCCTCATGAACCTATCATAATACCAACCAGTCCTATACCTATAGAAGTTGGTCCTTATGTTTCATTAGATGATCCTAATATGTCTACTATTATGAAATCGCAAATAAAACAATTTAATTTTACTAATTTAAATTTACAAACAATTAGTAAGCAACTTAATCGTATAGAAGAAAATGTAGATGAATGTTTAATTCATTTACGTTATCCTGTTAAAACTCCTACTACCTTAGGAAAAGAACAGACTTCTTTACAATCAACTCGTCCTGTTCCCAGATTTAAATTATCCAGTCAGAAAATGGACAATGAGTTTGCTGAAATATTAATCTTAAAATTAGGATCTTTGAAAATGAAAGAACCTGAAAAACAAATTAATACTTTAGATCAATCATCATCTTCAAATGATTCTTCATCTAATACTGAATCTGAGCCCGATCAAACTCTAACTCTGATCCAGGATCTTCAATCTATGTTTACTCCCCAGGTAAATAAGATTGAGTATGAACCTCTTGGTAAAACTTATTACTAGCGTCCTACTCATACGGATTTGTTATGGGAAGAAGATTTCTTCCAGACACAAAATTCGTATAATGGAAAGACCATTTATGAATGGAACATAGATGGTTTATTTGAATATCAAAATTTTGAAATTATTCATTAGATGATGATGTATGCATGTGTGTGTCGAGCTGTTGGTAATACTGACCAACAAACAGCAGAACACATATTCAATAGATTCATAGGTTCCTTAAAAGGTTGGTTTGACAACTGTCTTACTAAAGGACAGAAGTATGAAATTTTTTATGCTGTCAAAACTGAATCTGGAATGACTACTAATCCTACTACAAGTCAGACTAGTCAAACTAGCTAATTGATGCAAGATGCTGTTTTTACTTTGGTACAAACCGTCATTGCCCATTTTGTTGGCATTCATCCCCAAAGACATGAAAAGATCTAGAGAACTTCTCCAGAATCTTCAATGTTCTTCCTTAACCCATTTTTGATGGTATAAGGATATTTTTTAATACGCAATATGCAAAGAAATGATGCTAATACTGAACATTGGAAAGCCAAATTCATATATGGCTTACCAACTCTTTTTGCCGAAAAGGTTCGACAAAAACTCAAAGATCAATATGATGGCCATACTATACCATATCACCAATATACGTATAGACACATCATATTAGTTTGTACACAAGTTGGCTTAGGTATTTGTAATGATATAAAACTACAATACCTTCTTAAAAAGTAAAACTTAACCAGCAAACATGAAATCAGAGCATTTTGTCAACAATTTACTTACGATGTTCCTGTTAACTTTCCTAAGAGAAGTAAGTATAAACATTCTTCTTCTCATCATAAAGATAGATATAGAAAGTATAAATATAAAAAACGTTATACTAAATCTAAATCTAAACCATAATCTTTTTCTAGAAGAAAATATCAAAAACCAGCATCAGAAAAAAGAAAATCTAAATCTAATGCTCGCTGTTACAAATGTGGCAAAATAGGCCACTATGCTAACAGGTGTTCAATAAAACAGAAATTGAATGAACTCCAAGATGAAGGACTAAGATTGCAATTAAGTAAATTATTACTTAACAGTTCATCTGAGTCTGAATCTGAATCTTTTCATGAAGATATCATTTCATCTTCTTCATCTGATACAAGATCTGTTAAAAAACAATCTAACTGTAATGGTAAATGTTCTATGAATGAACTTACTACAAACCAAGATTCTAGTAAATATTGAAAAGCCATTTGTGAATTAAATGGTTTAAATGTTCTTACTAGCAATCAATAAGACATGTTTGATGTGTCAGAACACATTCAAGATCCAACAGTTAGAAGAAAATTTTTTAAATTTCTTCTAACTCAGACTCCAACATCTTCAGTCAAATCTGAGAATGTTGTCATAACTCCCCCCAATCGGAGTTATAGTGTACAAACTGTATTAAATCGTATGGATGATAGTTATGATAAATCCATAACTATTCATGATTTAAATAAAGAAATAAATTTCTTAAAACTGAAATTAAACAATTAAAAGTGTTTAACCAACAGTATGAAATGGATCTTCTTACTATTAGGTCTAGACTATTTGATCTTGAAAGTACTAAATCCATTAATCAGGAAGAAGATAATCAAAAAAGTAAGGAAATTGAATCCCGTACTCCTTCTGTTGAAGTATCTCCCTTCCTTAACATTCTTCAAAAGGTTACCCATCAGAAATGGTATATTCAAATTAATCTTGTAATAAATAAAGAATATACTATTCAAAATGCTATCGCTTTAGTCGATAGTGGTGCTGATATGAATTGTATACAAGAAGGTATTGTTCCTACACAATAGTTTGAAAAAACTACACAATCTTTAACTGCAGCTAGTGGTACACGTATGAAAATACAGTACAAACTACCTACAGTTTCCATTTGTAACCAAGGTGTCTGCTTATCAGCAGTCTTTCTCTTGGTACAAAATCTACAACAACAAATTATTTTAGGGACTCCCTTTCTTAACTTGTTAATGCCGATCAGTAAAATTGATTCAAAAGGAATCTCCAGTAGTTATAAAGGAAATGAAGTTTACTTCTCCTTTATTACTAATCCTGAAACTAAAACTCTTAATAAAATTAAAAACTTAATTTTACTTAAGAAAAATCATTTAAATTCATTATCAAAAGAAATTTTCATAATGAATATAAATCAACAACTTCAACATCCTAATCTTCAACAAAAGATTAACAATATAGTTTTACAATTTACTACTGAAATATGTAGTAATTTACCACATGCTTTTTGGGATAGAAAGAAGCACATAGTGCCTCTTCTTTATGAACCAGGATTTGATGAAACTCAAATCCCTACAAAAGCACGACTAAGTCAGATGAAATCTGATTATCTGAAAATGTGCAAGAAGGAAATTCAAGACATGCTTGATAAAAAATTAATCCGAAAAAGTTATTCTCCATGGAGTTGCACAGCTTTTTATGTCAATAAAAATGCTGAAATTGAACGTCGAACTCCAAGGTTTGTAATCAATTACAAGCCTTTGAATGACAAACTACAATTGATAAGATATTCAATACCTAACAAGAAAGATCTTTTAGATCGCCTTCTATTTGCATATATCTTTTCTAAATTTGATTTAAAGTCAAGTTTTTGGCAAATACAAATCAAAGAAGAAGATAGATACAAAACTGCATTTGTTGTACCATTTGGTCATTACGAATAGAATGTAATGCCTTTTGGATTGAAAAATGCACCATCTGAATTTCAGAATATTATGAATGATATATTCACTCCTTATTCTGAATATATACAAATGTTATTCATAAAAATGATTTAGTTGTTTCTGCACCTAAAATGAAATTATTTTTTACAACAGTTCGATTTTTAGGTCATAACATAAACCAGGGTACTATAATACCCATTGGCTGTAGTATTGAATTTGCCTATAAATTTCCAGATGAATTAAAAGACAAAACTCAATTACAACATTTTTTAAGAAGTCTAAATTATATTTTAGACTTTTATCAGTATTTAGCCCAAGATGCAGCTATACTGCATACTAAGTTAACTAAAAATCCTCCACATTGGAGTGATGCTCATACAACAGCTGTAAGAAAAATCAAACTTAGGATTAAAGTTTTACCTTGCTTAACTTTATCAATCCCTAGTTGGTTTAAAATTGTTGAAACTGATACTTTTAATATTGGTTATGGAGGTATTCTTAAATAGAAAAACTCCAATACCAATAAAGAATAATTAGTACGTTTCACATCTGGAATATGAAAAAATACTTAACAACATTATTCCACTATCAAAAAAGAAATGCTTTCAATTGTTAAATGTATTTCTAAATTTTAATATGATTTATTAAATTAATCTTTTTTATTCCGAATTGACTGCAGTGTAGACAAAACTATATATATATATATATATGAGAGAGAGAATGAGAGAGAGAGAGATGTTACTTGATTTAAGGAATATCCAAAAACAGAATATTGAGGGCATTTTGGTCAGTTAGTTATTATATGAGACTAAATCTGTAAAAAAAAAAAGTTATAGAACTAAAACTCTGTTACCAGTTGATAATAGGACATTTGCTTAAATTTCTCTAAATTTTTTATATTTTTAAAAATAGCATAACTTTTATTATACATAATTATTTTTTATAAAAATTATATTTTTAAAATTTATTCGTCAAAATCTATCAAACAAGATCTATATTGAATATAAAATTATATAAAAATAAATTTTTAAAAATTATAACAATTTTAAGATTTTTTTAAAACTTAAAGTCAATAAGTCTTTGGCTCAAAAGCCACACATATTCTAATCAAACAAAATTTTCAATTTTTTAGCTTAAAATAGGCTTAAAACTAAAAAACTAATTTAAAACTAAAAAATTAACTTTGAACGGATTACCAAACGAACTCTAAGACTCAGCGAAACATTTTTTAGGATCCATTGTTTAGGAGATATATAAAGATGGGACTGGATATTGATTATGGTGGGGCCCACGTATTTGGGTTGAATTCTTTGCATGCTTGTCTCTTTGCACTAAATGTAAAGGGGAGGAGAGATTTTAATATCTTCCATTGAAAAGACAATAATATATAGCCTTATTATATTTATCCGGTGTTAAACTTTTTTATTTTTTTTATTTTTATAATTTTACGGGCACAATTTCTTACATTTATCTTGTCATAAGAAACTTAAAAAAATAAAAAATTTTGATTAAAAAATAAATAAGAAAAAAAACACTTTTAAAGCTTTCATAATTTTTTTTTCTATATTAATTTCTTTTTTAACTTTAGTCATAACACACATTCTTTTTTAATTTGTTGTATCACGAGAGACTGGAAAGCAAGTAAATTAAATTAAAACATGAAAAATAGTAAAAAAAATAAAAAATCTTCAAAATAGCTTTTCCAAAACACTATTTAATGTCCTTAGTTAAGAATAGGGATGGCAATTTCCTCCACTAGTGCATTTTCCGTTTCGAATTTTACTAGTTTCCCTGTTTCCGTAACAAATGGGGCAGAAATAGTATTTTTTTTCCATCCCATTCTCAATTATATAATTAAATAGTTTTGTATTTATATACAATTTCATTTTTCAAAATATAATAAGACTAAAATACGAAAATATTACATTTATACATCATTTTATCCTCAATATATAGTTTATTTTTCATCATTTTAACTATAATTGTTTATCAATCGTTGTTTTTCTTCTTTCATATTATTTTTAATTTTTATTAATATTATTACTTTATAATTTATTAATTATTCCCGATATATTACTTCTCTAATTTTTTTTCCTAGCAGAGAATGAGCTCATTCCATCGTTCCTTTTGTGCAAAGAAGATTAAGGACAAAGAAACAAGGTACTTCTATACAAATCTATTTAGATTGGGAGAACCT
Source organism: Heliamphora pulchella (assembly GCA_032270985.1). NCBI lineage: Eukaryota > Viridiplantae > Streptophyta > Magnoliopsida > Ericales > Sarraceniaceae > Heliamphora > Heliamphora pulchella. The sequence continues at coordinate 60 of JAULJZ010126767.1, read as the reverse complement.
ATATATATGGGTTTTGTTTGGCTCTGAGTTTAAAGTTTGGCTTAAATCTTTTGGCTTAAA
>JAULJZ010126746.1:0-11035 GCA_032270985.1 Heliamphora pulchella | reverse complement strand
AATATAAGTTTTATGTTCATAGTTTAGATGGAAATGGACATACCATCGGTACGACTGTGGCACAGAGTTTTAGTAGGTATGTCTTGGTTATGGGGAACAGATAACAACATCATCTATTATTCCGACTCTCTGTACCAGTACACTTTGCGTGTATTGAACGAGACATTTAGAATAATTAATTTTGTACTGACTACTGACTATATAAATTAATTCACAACTCAAGATTATTATGAATAGTGCTTATCCTCCTAATCCGAAAATAATTATTGATTTGCATATATTTAATATTTGTTATTTTGATTCATTAGAGAGCGCGATCTTTTATGGGTTTATATTTCTGTGAGTTGGATAGCGGTATTATTTATATGGCAAATATTAATTATTAACGGAATCCACGTCCCGAAGATCGGGATTGACGATACCCCCTTAAGGATGCTTATAAGTTTTGATCGGGCCAAACCCTACGGTGGATTTAATTATCTGGCGGTCAAATAAGTTAAACGGAAGGGTTTAAGCAATATCAAAATACCGATTAAATTAAATTATCAGTAATTAAATTTAATTGGCGGGTATCAAGAATCTTAACGTGGGAAAAAATGGTAAGCATTAAATAACAGGAGCTCAATGCAAGAAGGTCTTGAGATTATGGGTCAGATTGCAATTATAGTTCTTTAGTGGTGTGAACTGTAATTCACTGTTTTATGAAATTTACAGAAATCGCTGCACGTCTTTCTATAATTGCAGAAACCCCTAGTAGGTATCTGTGTTCCACTAGAAGTCTAACTCATAATTACTACCCAGGTCCCTACTGTAACCCTATATATACACGGGTAGGCTGAACCAGTTTGAGATTGATAGATCATATATCATATATTAGATATATTATATTTTGTCTCACAAGATTAAATATATCGGGGTTCTGCCAGTACGAGTTCTCGGAGGATCGTAGCTCACACTACGTTCGAGGATCGCGTAAGGGAATACAGTAGAAGATTTGACTAGAGTTTCAACTCATAATCAAGTCGTAGTTGAAGATTAGATCGACAAGAGGTATTCATCTAAATTAACTTTGGTTGCGCGGGTTTATTTTTGATCGCTCAAAGTCAAAATTTTTATCTGGAGCCCGTTTTGGTATTTGCCCGTCCAGTTAATTTTTTACTACAAATTATTTTATAAAAACAATGATCTTGACAGTGTTGCCTCCAACAAATAGTTCAACCAAATTCTAGAGGGAAGGTTTATCTAAACGGAGAAGCGGGCTGCACTCCGATAAGAAAATAGTTCTAACCCTCAAGAGACCGATTTCATCTAGAATTCTAAAAAAAAATGGGCAGCACTTCGGTAGGAAAGAAAAACTAGCTCACACTGGTAAAGGTTCGAAGAAAGCGATCCTAATACAACAATGGAGAAGAAACCAATAACTTGGAAAGAACCCAAAGGAGAGAGAAACTATCTTAGAGGCTTCAAAATAAAACACAGGCATGACCCCAAGAAGAAAACGACGTCGTGAAAATCAAACAAGGCGAGGAACAAAAGTCGGGTAAGAAGCCGAAGGTAAAAAGCTAACCTAAACGACAAGGGACAACAGAAGACCTAGGCTGAATCCAAAAAAGGAACTAGCCTAAGCCAAACAAACATTCCTAACAAACGTGAACAAAACATACAATTAAGAAAATACATAATCCTACTAAGGTCAACATAACCTAATGGAGGGTTCTAAGCTACTATATGCAAAAGGTCGATTTTGGTCAATCGAACAGGGTACCTTCTGAATAGAGCCGAGTATGTACCTCTCATGCCTGGAGTGGTGCAAGACATGATCAAATAGTACGCCTGAACTCTTTTACTGCACATATGAAAGCGTACAGTCAGTAAGTCTTGCCCACCTTCCCAACAATTCCCAAAACGGATAAACGATCGGGGCATCTGGTCGACCAGGCAAGGGGGTTGAAGAACAATGCACGTGCATGTGATAATGCAAATGAGAAATACATACTAAGAACCAACGATGTTTTCAAGTCTAACTCTCTTATTTGATTTTATAAACCAGTCCCTAGCAGAGTTGCCAGAAAATACTGTGGCGCCGAAATTTTAGAATTTTAAAAATGGTTAAAAATATGAAATTCAAAAGATGTTTAAAAAAAATTTTAACACCTTAAAAGCTAAATTTTGAAAATCTCTTTTTGTTAAAAATAGAGTCACCACTTGATTTTTGAGAAAAACCAAGAAAAATAAAAAATAGTTGATGATCTTTAAAACGTTTAACAAGAGAAAAATGGTTTGATGACTAAGGTATGAGTCAGAAAAAGGTGTTAGGCACCCTGTTTGCCCAACCGTAAGGTTGGCTTCTACTAATCATCATTAGTTCTTTAATAAAAAATTTTAAATGTATGCAAATAAAAAAAATAGAGGCAAAGAGAGAACATCCAAAATCAAATATAAAAAATACATAACATATGTATATAGCATTCCAAAAGAAAACAAATAAAAAAAATAAAATTCTAAATCCTATGGCATGCAATTCTAACTAAAAGATATATGGAGCACTCCCACATGCAATTTCACAAAAATAAACTAAGCTATCATGGTTTAAATAAAAGAACAAAATATGCTAAAAATTGCTAAAATTACTTAAATATGAATTGCTAACACAATAAGCTAAACTATTTTAAACATGATTTTAAATTAACTAAAAACATGCATATTATCAAAACAAATTAGGTTAGCATTAACATGACGAATATTTAAAAGAAATACTAAATATAAAATAAAAGATGCATTAAAAATCCTATATTAAAAGTGATCTTACTTACAAAGTAATTTAAAATAAGAGTTTTATAACAAAAGAGAACTTAAAGAATTAAAGAAAAATAAAAAAAAAATTACAACAGAAAAATTATGCTAAAATAAAAAGGTTAAAAAAACTGTTATGAAACTAGTAAAAAAAACCAACTATTTACATTTTATATTTTAAAAGAAACAAAAGAAAATAAAAAGAAAAACAAAAACAAAAGAGAAGAAAATTATACTTAAAGATGAAAACTAACTTAAAATTTTTTTTAATGATTTTTAATCAAAATGAGAAAAAAAATAAGTACTATAAAAAGAAAGTAAAGCTAATATTAAAAGAAAAATAAGATGAAACATTACATGAAAATTAAAATTAATAATAAAAGAAAATAAAATAAAACGCTAGTAAAAGAAATTATACTAATGTTAACAAGAAAAGAAAAAGAAAAGAAAAATAAACTTAGTAGAAGAACATTAAACTAATATTAAAAATAAATAGAAGAAACTAATTACAACTATTTGATTTGGAAGATATAAATGTAATATTGACAATTACATTCACATAAACGTAAATGTATTTTTATGACAACTAACAACATTAACAAGTTGTAATTGCCAAATTGTATTAGCACTAATTAATGAATTAATGAAAAAGTAACCAAATTACATTAAGTAAATTAAATGATAAACAAGATTAACTATGTAAATGAAAGAAATATGCGAATTAAAATTGAATTTAACCCGATCACTCCAAAAGAGAGTAAATGGAGTTAGAAAAATCGGGGATCCAAACGAAATACCTGAATTGCTAATAAATCCTCGAGTCGGAGAATGGTGGTGGGCAATTTGGTCCTCGGTCGATGATACAAGCTAGGGTTTTAGAACTTCGGTATCGGGGTTTGGCTCTCAATACTTCGGTAGGGTTTTCGCGTCGGGACTCGGGATTGCTCAGCAACTCGGTAGAGCTTCTCTCACTAAATTTCTCTCTAAAATTTCGTTCTCAAAACGTACGTTGGGGTACGGTATTTATAGAATTCTTCAACAAATGAGATGCTGACATGTTTTGGGACACATCAGGCCATTTGAAGTTGGCGGTCGCCAGGTTAGGAGTTGGCGGTCGCCATGTTTGAAAAGGTTCCAAGAGCTTTTATAGGCGGTCGCCACAAAGAAAGTTGGCGGTCGCCATGTTGGAGGTGGCAATCGCCACTTTTGGCTAGGGTTTCTAAGAAGTTCTATTGGCGGTCGCTATAATGAACATGACGGTTGCCACAAAAAGTGAAAATTTCCAAAAGGTTCTATTGGCGGTCGCCATACTGGAGTTGGTAGTTCAAAAAGATTTCATTGGTTTGAAGGTTTTGATGATTTGGTTCAAATGCCAAGCTTGGATCATTTTTCAAGGATCATACTGAGACACCATTCTAATCGTTTTCATCATTGGATTCACCTAAGATTAGGCGGGGTCAAATTGGGGTGTCTACACCCACTGAAGAGCAAGACCCGACAGACGTACTTTTGTTAGCATGGATGTTTTTAGATGAATGGCCAGTTGAGGAAGAAGAAGAGGTCGAGAAAGTTGAAGCAGACGATGAGGGACTTGAGGATGACGACAGCGAGAACGAGGAGAGAGCCATCGCTTTCTTTTATGATCCACTAGAGGCACCGCCACCGGAGCCAGACGAAGATTAAGCTACAGACACAGCAATCTACTGGAGCTTCCAGGATTACCGTAAAGACTATCATTTTGGGGAATAGATGTATGTGAGAGTATTCCCCGAAAGGACCTGAAAGTGGAAAAAGCCTGAGTCTTTTCCAAGGTACATGGGTCCGCTGAGGGTATTGGAGAGATGCGACGAAACCACCTACCGTTTGAAGGTACTACTGGGATTCAAAGAGCTATTAGGAGATATGATGGATGCAAGGTGGATGCAGACGCAGAAACCTAGAGACAAGAGAGGAATCATCAACATGCGTAACCCAGCAAACGACTTTAACAATTCAGAAACATACCTGGAGATACCAGTAGCCATTATCGTAGAGGAAGAATATTTCGAGGAACAGGGAGAGTGGCAGGAGCCCGCCAATCCCAACAACGCCGTTTGAAGACGTTGTATTCTCTTTCTTTTTGATCTTTTGTTTAGTTTCCAGGGGCATATTGTAACTTTTGTTAAAATTCTCTGGATGACTGTAATCGTTAAATATTTGAGCAAGTTCTGAACCTTTAATGATATAATATTATTCATATGTAATTATGAATACATGACTAGAATATATTCCTTAATTATAATTACGTATGTCCTGACATGTCCGTAAGACGGGGCGTCACAATTCTGTACCTCTGGTACATTTTTTAGGACAAATTTGGAGAGAGAGGTACTCTATTGAAGTACCGAAAGAGTACAAGTCTTGACGCCGACACCCTACTGCTTTGCCGAAGTACGAGTCTCAATACACCGATACTCTGTCAAATTCTTGATTCATGGACTGGAATTGGAATATTCTCCGAGGATTGGACGGTTAATCACCATTTTCCAACTTGAGGATTCACCCAGATTGTAGCGATTCAGGTATTCTATTTGGATCATCAGCGTTTCTCTCTCCATTTTCTCTATCCTGGGGAGGCCAGGTTATTGTTTGAATATTAGATTTATACTTGTTCTCCAATTTTGCATTTGATCGGTAATCATAGTTATTTAAGTTAAAAGCACGTTTCATCTTAAAAATTTACTTAATAATGAGTTACTTGTACGTTTTTCATGGTTTTGACTAAAGAGAATTAAAATTTTGTTTTGTTGATTAGATTCTATAACGTACCATAAGTACATTGTCATCATTGTAAACTTTTCACTAGAATTCAGTAATGGTGCCTACATTTTCTTTTGTGGCGTAGTTTGCAATACTACAATTGAAATATATTCAGCATCAATATAATTGTGCACACAATAATCAATTTTGTGCCCACATATCTTCAGGTCTTATACGGTTATTATAGTTGTTTCTCTTAGTATGTTGTTTTAATTCTAGTAGCATATTTTGACACTTTAAAATTGTATCTAGTAATGTGTAAAGTCTAGAATTTTACCATAGTATATTGACATGTTTAGGAATTAAAATTCCTTTCGGATCGTTTTCTGTATTCATCCTATGCGATCTTTATCATAAATTTTGTTAGTGTATTTCTAACATGTTTAGGTTTTCTTTGTTTCTATACTTTTGTTGATGCTATGCGGTTTGCTCCATGTATCATTTACTCAGAAACTGCATGCCATAGGACTTAAGATTTTTTTTTGCTTCTTGTTTTATTCGGTATTCTATATACATATGTTATGTATTTTTTTAATTTGATTTTGGATGTTCTCTTTTCACCTTTATTTTTTGTATTTGCATGCATTTGAGAAATCTAATTAAAAACCAATGATGATTAGTAGAGGTTAATCTCATAGTTGGGCGAATATGGTGCCTAATACCTTCTCCAGTTCGAACCTTAGCTCTCGGACCATTGTTTTCTCTGGTTATCGTTTTAAAGATCAGTGGCTCTTTTTATTTTTCTTGATTTTTTCTCAAAAATCAAGTGGCGACTCTATTTTTTTATAAAAAGAGTTTTCAAATTCTAGTTTTTAAGATGTTAAAGTATTTTCTAAATATTTCTTGAATTATCTTATTTTTGAAATAAAACCCTAAATTTTGGTGCCATAATTCTCCATACATGTCATTCTTCCTACATTTTTTGTCATACTTCCTCTCTGAAAACTTGCTCATATCTCATTTAAGCCGTCGTGTTACGAAGATTGGGAAGTTGAAGCATATAGGATCTGTGGAATCAAAAGGGAGCTCATGGAGTTGTCTCAAGTAAGGAAGTTAGGTCGTTGTGTGGGTAACGGGTGTAAATTCTTTATTCTTCTAGCTTGTACTTTTTTTATTCATAGTGAAAAATTCTTTGTGAGTTGGTGTCGTGATTTTCATCCTGAGGTTTACCCAAAGGTTTCCACATTATATCTTGTGTTCGTCTCTCATGGATGTTGGTTCCTTATTTCAATAAGCTAAAGTAAACGTTTAATTTTTTAATTAACCAAGGACTAATCTATTCACCCCCCTCTAGGGTTAATCTGTTCTCATTAGATAATTTCAAAAATCTTTTAATTTTACAAGCAAATATAGCAAATATATATCAACAATGAAATTAAAGATGTTAAGGAAAGAAATTGGAACCAGACACCCAAATTTATAGTGGTTCGGCTTCTTTTAAGACTACGTTCACTCCTCAAGTCTTCTTTTGAGAATTTACACTAAAAACGAATACTTCACAAACACATTTAAAAGCCTTTCCAGTTTGAAAAAAATTCTACAAATAATTCCCTATTTTTCTAAAAACTCTTAAGCTTTTCATTAAGAAGTTCTCATACTCTTTTAAAGGATCACAAGGGTGACTCTCTCTTTACAATAATTGAAAATTCAATCAGAGATTTACTAACAATCACTCCTTATAATGATTAGAAATAAATGAGCAAGAGAGTAAAAGTATTATGGCTGGAGGAATAAATAGCAGTAAATGCTTTAATGAGGGATTTGAGCTTTCAATGTAATCAATAGAATAGTGTCTAGAAGTTTAAAATTCTAAAAGTTAACTTCTTATATAACCCACAGAAGTAAGTGACCGTTGGTGGGTTGGTGGAGGCAATAAATGTTCTGAAAAAGTTACCGTTAGAATTAGCGCGTATTTTGAATTTTGTCGTAGGTGTCAACACAAAGTCCTTTGGTATTGACACAATATGGTCTTGGCCTTGGTTCTTGAGCAAATGTGTCGACTCAGTGCTTCATTCGTGTCAACCTTATTTCTGCATTTTTTTAACCCACACAGTACTGTCGACTCATGAAACTTTTGGTGTCGACCCATGCATTACTTCAGTTTTTCAGCTGGAACCTCGGCGTCGACTCATATCAAAGTTGGTGTCGACTCAAGGCTCCTTGGTCTGCACAAGGTGTTGACTCTTGTCTTCATTGGTGTCGACTCAGATGATAGACTTTTGCTACTAAGAAAACGGTGTCGACCCAAACTCCTTGTTTCTGAGGGGTGCCTTTGTGTCGACTCAGTTGCTTTGTGGTGTTGACACTTTTTGGATCAGTGTCTAGAGAATGACTTAAAGTCTTAGTGTCAACCCATTGCTTTTTGGTGTCGACATGTTGAGTTTTTCGGATGTTGTCTAGGTGTCGACTCATGTAACTTTAGTGTCGACACACTTGAGTTTCTTAAGCGTGCTTTAACTGAAGGTGTCGACCCAAAAGCCAATTAGTGTGGACACAAAACATTTTATTCAAGAGCAATAAGTGTCAACCCATTTGGCACAATGTGTCAGCACAAATGGCATAAGGTATCGATGTTAGGGTTGGTATACTGAAAATCATATTTTTAGTATTTAATTTTATTTTAATAAAATTAATTTTCTATTTTATGAGAACCTTTATAAGAAATGTATGTGTATCATTTTTTTAATATTATGCATGGATGTCCGATATTCTGTATAGTATTTAATCTGGTGTGTAAAGTACGGTTTGCACACAGAAGATCAAATTTTACGTTCTCACAAAATATAAGTTTTATGTTCACAATTTAGGTAGAAATGGACATACCATTGGTACGACTGTAGCACAAAATTTTAGTAGCCTGTCATGATTACGGGGGGACAGATAATAGCGCCGTCCATTATTTCGACTTTCTGTGTTAGTATCCTTTGTGTGTACTGAACAGGACATTTGAAATAATTAATTTTATAATGACTATATAAATTAATTCACACCTCAAGATTGTTATGAATAGTGCTTATCCTCTTAATCTTGAAATAATTATTGATTTGCATATATTTAATATTCGTTATTTTTAATCATTAGAGGGTGCGATCTTTTATGGGTCTATATTCCCGGTGAGTTGAATAACGGTATTATTTATATGATAAATATTAATTATTAACGAAAGTCACATCTCGAAAGATCGGGATTAACGATACTCCCTTAAGGAAGCTTATAAGTTTTGACCGGGCTAAACCCTACAGGTGGATTTGATGATCCGGCTGTCAAATAAATTAAGTGAAAGGATTTAAGGAATATTAAGATACCGATTAAATTAAATTGTTAGTAATTAAATTTAATTGACGGGTATCGAAATTCTTAACGTGGAGAGAAATGGTAAGCATTTAATAACAGGAGCTCAATGCTATATGGTCTTGAGATTATGGGTCAGAGTGCAATTATAGTTCTTTAGTGGTGTGAATTGTAATTCAGTGTTTTATGAAAATTGTAAAAATTGCTTATGATTTTCTATAATTGCAGATACCACTATGAGATTTACTGAATTGCAAAAACCGCTGAAACGTGTCTGTATTTCACTGGAAGTCTTACTCATAATTACTCCCAAAGTCCCTGCTGTAGCCCTATAAATGTGTGGGTAGGCTGAACCAATTTCATAACTTATCTTCTAAGACTAAAACTGTCCTGGTTCTATTGGTACAAGTTCTTAGAGGATTATAGCCCACACTATATTCGAAAATCGTATAAGAAAATACAGTAGAAGATCTGACAAGAGTTTCAACTCAGATTCAAATTGTAGTTGAAGATTTGACCGGTAAACATGTATTATTCTAAATTAACTTCGGATGCACAGATTTTATTTTGATCGTTCGTCATCAAAAGTTTTATGTAGAGCCCGTTTTGACGTTTGCCCGTCTAGTTATTTTTTTTTAGATAATCGTTTGCAAAAATAAATGTCTTAACAATTTTGTCTCTAACAATTGGTATTAGAGCCATTTTATTTTTTATTTTCAGTTATTGGGGTTGGGTAATTTTAGAACTGTTGCTAACTTTGTTTTGCAGGCGTTCTAATCCCGATTTTATGATTGTCATTTATTTTTCATATTTGATTGAATAGTGTGAATGATGATTATTTTTTTAATCACGGAGGTTGACCGTGATAAATTGAATGTGAACCTTCTGGATAAAAGATCGATGCAATAGTTATTTTATATTTTTAAGTATCTATTTAGATTATTTAAGAACAGGTTAAACATATCCAAAAACACGAAGAACGAAGGCAACACCGGCGGTGGTTTGAATTTTTACGGGCCACGGATCGCGAAAAATTTTTAATGATTTTTTTCGGTGAGTTTTCTGTGGTATTTATGTATAAAAAAATAGCATAAAAAGTAAATAAAAAATAGTAAGAAAAAAAAAACCAAAATAGCACGGTTTCGGCAGCAAATAGCAGTAACACATATCTCAAAATATTTTCAAAAACCAAAAAAAAAACTGGACCAAAATTACAACCCAAACAAGCGGCAAACAGGCTGGCGGCGGCGGCGCCCGGCGGCAGCAGCTTCGAGGCAATATTCTGATAGTTTTTTGGGCCGAAAGATTCTACTTTTCGAGAGTTTTTAACGGTATAAAGAACGTTGAAAATGAAGTTCGGATGAGGCCGGAACAGCCTCAAGAAGTTAGCAATTCTAGGCGGCGGCACTGATGAACGGCGGCAGTCTATTCTAGACGATTTTTTAAGCTATTTTTTAGTAAATTTTTTAATAAAAAAATAGCACTTTTTGAGAGCTTTCTTTTGATATAAAGTACATTAAAAATTGAGTTCGAAAAAAGGTCAAAAAAGCCTCAGAAAGTTAGCAGTGCAGTATTGTGGCAGGCAGCAGCGCTTTTTGAAGTCTAGGCCATTTTTTCAGCCATTTCCATACTGATTTCGAGTAAATATTTTGACATAAAAATTCCATATTTCGAAAGATTTCCAATAGTATAAAACTCGTAAAAAACAGAGCCCGGATGAGGCGGCATGAGCTGCCTGAAGGTAGCGGCAAGGTGGTGCTGGTGGTGGCTGGTGGTTGTCGATGATTTTCTCTCTCTCTCTCGTGGCTGATTTTGATATATATTCTGATAAATACGAAACTAATATGATATATATTGATATATCAGATAGTATCATGAAAATTTGATGCAATCAAGATACTAAATCAAAGGTGAATAGGGATTGAAATAGCTGATTCTCTTAGAGGGACTGAAACACCTCAGTGTTTCACTTAGATCATAAAATCGGGATAAATACATATCGTGTTTATATATATATATATATATATATATATGAACTGCGTGGATGATTGCATATCTATTTTTTTATCCGGTTAATTTAATTAATTTAAAAATTCGATTTTAATTAAAATATTTTGTAATGAAAAATAAAATTAAGTTTTTTTAATTAATT
>JAULJZ010126735.1:0-11035 GCA_032270985.1 Heliamphora pulchella | reverse complement strand
ACAGGTAGTGCCTCGTCGTAGTGGGAGGGTTGTTCATCAACCTAATCGGTATATGTTCTTGGGAGAGTCTTTTGACAGGATCCCGGCAGAACTGGATATCGAGTCCTGTAACTACAATGAAGCACTACAAGACAAAGATGCAGATCTTTGGCAAAGAGCTATGAATTCAGAGATGAAATCTATGTATTTCAATCAGGTCTGGAAACTTGTAGAACCACCTAAAGGGATAAAATCCATTAGATACAAGTGGATCTACAAGAAGAAGAGAGAAGCAGACGGGAAGGTTGAAACCTTCAAAGCTGGGCTTGTTGCTAAAGGATTCACTCAAAAAGAAGGGATCGATTATGAGGAAACTTTTTTTCCAGTAGCCATGCTTAAGTCTATCCGAATTCTCATATCCATTGCCGCACATTTCGAATATGAAATCTGGCAAATGGACGTCAAGATAACTTTTCTTAACGGAAGTCTTGACGAGTGTATCTATATGATACAACCAGACGGATTCATTACAAAGGGTTAGGAGAACATGCTGTGCAAGCTTAAGAGATTCATTTATGGATTTAAGCAGGCATCGAGGTCTTAGAACACTCGGTTTGATCAAACTATAAAATCTTATGATTTTGATCAAAGTCTGGATGACTCCTATGTGCACAAGAAGCGTGCTGAAAGCGTGGTGATCTTCCTAATACTTTATGTAGACGATATCTTGCTCATCGAAAATGATATGGAGGCATTATCTACGGTTAAAGTATGGTTATCTGGGTAGTTCGATATGAAGGACTTGGGAGAAACAAGTCACATTCTTGGGATCAAGCTTGTGCGTGATCAGAATCAAAAGATGTTGGGCTTATCACAAGTAAAGTATATCAATGATATCCTTACTTGTTTTAGCGTGTAGGATTCCAATAAAGGATTTCTCCTCTTTAGGTATGGAATCATTCTATCCAAGGATCAGTGTCCTAAGACACCTGATGAGATAGAGAACATGAAGGCGGTTCCTTATGCTTCGGTAGTAGGAAGCCTGATGTATGCTATGCTTTGCACTAGACCCGACATCTGCTTTGTCGTTGGCATGGTTAGCAGATATCAGTATAACCCAGGGCAGGAGCATTGGACTGCGGTAAAGAATATTTAATAAAGTACTTGAAAAGGACTAAGAATTTTATGTTGATTTACCAAGCAGACAGTCTAGTACCTGTCACGCCCCAAACTCCGAGCCACGTGAAACACCTATAAGCAACCATACAAGATACCCAACCCGAGAATATACTCTCAATTTAAACCATACAAGCAATGTATATAAACGCCAAACGGTAATATTACACGGCTTCAACGCCTATAAACATGTTATATACATACATGTAACAAAACTAACAAAAGGAAGACTACTACTCTTCCACCTCTTCAGCACTTACAGATCAACGAGCGTGACCGGTACCTGAAGAAAAGAAAATTTCGCACCGTGAGCCAAAGCTCAGTAGATTCTAAACAACACATGCGATATAAGCTAAACATGCTCGATAAACAAAGTGCATTTTTCGACTCTCTTTCAAGCCATTAAAAACAATTTGAAAACCATTTTAGATCACGACTCACCAGAGCCAGAAAATCATTTTCACATGCAAGGGAAAGCGAGGATAAAAATCATTTGTCGACTCATTAGAGCCCTGAAAACCATTTAAGTATTACGACTCCTGTAGGCTGATAATACTATTTTTAAGAAAATTGATCTATCCGTCCCAATATGCAATACAAGCAATACATGAACACGTGCCTCTTCAGGACCTCGTTTCAGCCTTCAGATATCTCACACACACCCACACTCGTGCCTCATCAGGATCTCGTTTCAATCCGTCAGATATCGCACACACCGGCTTTCGCAGCTTACCTCATTCATCCACACACGCACACGTGCATCATCAACCAGGATTTTACATCTACTGGATCACAGATTCATCCAAACCATTTCATACACATATGCAAACCTAAACTAAAAATTAAAGCATATACCCATGTATCAACACGACGTTCCACAAATCATGTCACATGCATATAAAACTCTAGGTTTTAAAGCATAAACCAGGTATCACATAACAATATCATTTCATATAATTCTCTTATATATTCCGTGCATAAATAAATAGTTATAAATATGCACGTAACCATAAAAAAATAACATCATGACACCACCCGTCAAAACCGACATCTTGTCACGGGGACAACCCACAAGACCACCACTAGCCCAAATACACCCAACACGGTCATCACAGACCCACGATGCTCACCCGCGCCAACATAACCCAACATTAAACCACACACCTAACCGTGCATCAACAAGCTGCATCTACCATGCACATCACCCACGAGGGCGACACTCAAACACACACCCGAGGCCATGACACGACCCCCAAACCCATCACACAACCAACTAAACCCAAAAGGAATCCACTGGTATTTAAATCAAGTAATTCCCATAAATTAATCAATTGAATACCATAGGATACCAATCGAAAACCAAGGAACCAACCCAAAACCACCAAAACACAGCCCAGAGGTTCAGTCGACCAAACACCACCTCTAGTCGACCGAACACCCTTCTGGAAAACCACAAAACGCCAAAACACCCGGTCTAGTGGACCGAACCCCTCGGTCCAGTCGACTGAACTCAAAAACAATGATCCAGTCGACCGAACCTATGAGTTCAGTCGACTAAACCCACCCAGAAACTGATTTCGAGCTACAGGTTCAACCTCCAAACCCTTGAATCGAAGCCTCAAAACTTCCGTACAACACCCTTGGACATACACACGCCCAAGCCTAACCTCAAAACCACAAAAGAAACTCTCGAAACATGATTCCATCCACCGGAACCAACGAAAACTCGATCTTAAACCCAAAAATCAACTTTGATGCAAAATCATATCTATAAAGATCTAACCGTTAAAACACACACGCTAACACACAACACCCTTATATAGCAGTAGGGTTTAGAATCCTACCTCGGTGAGTTCAAAACTCAACGCCTCAAACCACATGAAAAATCAAGCTCTGCCGAAATCAAAATCTGATCAGATGGTTGCTAGCCCACGACGCCAAAACCACGGATCCGCTGTTGGATCGCTGAAAACCGAGACCCGAGCCCCCGAGAACTTAGAGAGAAGGCAGAGAGAAAATAGAAAACTTATTGGAGAAATTTTAGAAAATATATTTATGAAAATATCTAACTGCAGATATTTATAGGTCTCCAAAATATTTTTTTTAAAATTTTTCGAGAATTGCGCCACAACGACCCACGACCCCGGGAACCTACCCCGCATGCATATCTAAGCCCGATCACGCATAAAAAGCAGTAAAAACATGCTGCAACAGAAACACATAACGCGTGTTCGAAAACGCCAAAAAAGAAAATGGGTCGGGGTCTCACAACTCTACCCCTCTTAAAGGAATTTCGCTCCCGAAATTCAACTCAAGGTCAACAAAAACAACCCGGTGATCACAATCAACACAGGTACACGAGATGGTCAGCCAAACCATCCCTAGGATATAGTCAAACAAGGTCAGGCATCCTAGACAATGGCCAACTATCTCAAGGACTCGGGATCTATAACACTCCCAACCTCACATCCTCAACAACCACTACCTCAACACAGCACACCATCCACGGGATTCATAACCAACCCCAAACAGATGCAATGAAGAATCTGACCAGTAATCTGTAGACTCAAAAAGTACCTCTTCTTACTGAAGGCATATCAGCATCCTCCGGCACGGCCGGTGCCCTAGATGAACCACGAGCTACAAGAGAATACACTCGGGGCAACCCCACCCTGTCCTGTCCGCCAAACTCGACGCTGTCGGCTGCCGCACCGACTGAACCGATGTGCTCCCACCTGCCATCCGAGAAGTCTGTACCGCGAAAGGCTATTGTCGACCCATCACATATGAACCCACTGGTGTGTCCTCCCTGCTTGGCGTACTGCCTCCTTGGGGACAATTCCTACGAATATGTCCGATCTGTCCACATCCATAGCAAACTGATGGGTTCCTCCCCTGCGGCTGCACTGGAGCCAAACTCTGGGATGGTCTCAGCTATAAACAATCCGCCGCACGATGCCCCGGCTATCTGCATCGATAACAGGTCAACTCCCGCTGCTCTGGCCTCCCAAATTAAGTCACAGATGGCGATGGTGCTAAAAACTGCTGTGATCTAGATGGATAGAAACTGGGACCAGAGGACCTCTGCCTTTTGCTGGAACGCCCAGCTGTTTGTGCCTCCGTACTGCCCTGTGATGTCCTGGCCTCCCTCGAAGCTCGAGTCTCATCCAAAGCATTCTCAACCCTCGCTGCCACCTCCACCAGCTATCTGAACACATGATATCCCATCACAGCCACTCACTCCTTGATCGCCGACCTCAAGCCCCGCTTAAAACTCATCGAAAGCAAGTTATCTGTGCACTCCGCCTCTGGTGCAAACCGAGACCAGCTCGTAAACCTGGCCTCGTTCTGCATGGTGTCCATGGCCCCCTGGGTAAGAGAATAGAACTCCTCCCTACATAAGTCCCTCCTCGAAGCTGGGAAATATCTCTCCAAAAAGACTCAGGTAAAAGCTGCCTATGTGACCTCTACTGTAGTCCTAGCATATCTCCACCACTGATGAGCATCACCTCTCAGTTGAAAGGTGGCAAAAGAAACTCGCAACTCATCCTCCACAATCTGCAATGTGTCCAAGATCCGAGTCGTCAACTCCAACCACTCTGTCGCTAGAAGAGGATCAGGATCTCCTGCAAAGGTAGGTGGATCCATGTGTATGAACTCTCGCATTGCAACTGTAGCCCTTGCCTCAAGCACCCTCTCCCTAATAGGCTCACCCCTAGCAACTAGCTGCTGGATAGAACCAACCAGCACACGTAACAGCTCCGTCGCGTCCATCGGTCCTTAGGGAGTATTAGAATCCCCAACATCAGGGATAAGAATACCCTTGGCCAGCACGGCCATGGCCACGACCACGACCACGGCCTCTCCTCGTCGACATCTCGTCTATATGAAAGCAAAACAACATATAAGATGCATCACATGGCATGAACATAAACGCTAAACACTTAACATGTTATCACATAGCCACATAGGTTGATGTTGAACAACTCCACATATACCGAGGAGAACTAACAAGAATGACTCGTCAATCTGGATAACCTACTCAGATTTCCTAATAGAAATCACGTCAGCTAAACGTGTTTCTAACTTGGCTCCCAAGTTTGTTAATCCAAATGCCCAAAGGTAGGACTAACCAATCCCACAGTTCAACCCCCATGCTCACATATACACATTGTCCACATATCTAACATATTGACACGATCATGTTATCAAAGCGTGTAAACACATGCAATCAAGCACACGCAATCAACCTCACACGGTGATACAATCTCTTTCCACGGCTCATAGGTATTTGAATCCAGAGCTCTGATACCAATTTGTCACGTCCCAAACTCCGGACCACGTGAAACACCCATAAGCAACCATACAAGATACCCAACCCGAGAATATACTCTCAATTTAAACCATACATGCATTGTATATAAATGCCAAACGGCAACATTACACGGCTTCAATGCCTATAAACATGTTATAAACATATATGTAACAAAACTAACAAAAAGGAAGACTACTACTGTTCCACCTCTTCAGCACCTGCAGATCAACGAGCGTGACCGGTACCTGAAGAAAAGCAAATCCCACACCGTGAGCCAAAGCTCAGCAGATTCTAAACAACACATGAGATATAAGCTAAACATGCTCGATAAACGAAGTGCAGTTTTTGACTCTCTTTCAAGCCATTAAAAATAGTTTGAAAATCATTTTAGATCACGACTCACCAGAGCCAGAAAACCATTTTCACATGTAAGGAAAAGCGAGGATAAAAATCATTTGTCGACTCATTAAAGCCCTAAAAACGATTCAAGTATTACGACTCCCGTAGGTCGATAATACAGTTTTTAATAAAATTGGTCTATCTGTCCCAATATGCAATACAAGCAATACATGAACACGTGCCTCTTCAGGACCTCGTTTTAGCCTTCAAATATCGTACACACATTCACACCCATGCCTCATCAGGATCTCATTTCAATCAGTCAGATATCGCACACACACACACACCCCCGTGCCTTATCAGGATCTCGTTTCAATCCGTCAAATATCGCACACACACACACACACCCGTGCCTCATCAGGATCTCATTTCAATCCGTCAGATATCGCACACACTGGATTTCGCAGCCTACCTCATTCACCCACACACGCACACGTGCATCATCAACCAGGATTTTACATCTACTGGATCACAGATTCATCCAAATCATTTCATACACATATGCAAACCTAAACCAAGAATTAAAGCATATAACCATATATTAACACGACGTTCCACAAACCACGTCACATGCATATAAAACCCTAGGTTTTAAAGCATAAACCAGGTATCACATAACGATATCATTTCATGTAATTCTCTTACATATTCCGTACATAAATAAATAATTATAAATATGCACGTAACCATATAAAATCACATCACGACACCACCCGTCAAAATCGACATCCACTCATGCAGATAACCTACACGACCACCACTGGCCCAATACACCCAACATGGTCATCACAGACCCACGACGCTCACCCGCGCCAACATAACCCAACATTAAACCACGCACCTAACCGTGCATCAACAAGTTGCATCTACCATGCACATCACCCACGAGGGCGACACTCAAACGCACACCCGAGGCCACGACAAGATCCCCAAACCCATCACACAACCAGCCAAATCCAAAAAGAATCCACAGATATTAAAATCAAGTAATTCCCATAAATTAATCAATGAAATATCATAGGACACTAATCGAAAACCAAGGAACTAACTCAAAACCACCAAAACACAGCCCAAAGATTTAATCGACCGACCCCACCTCCAGTCGACCGAACACCCTTCTGGAAAACCACAAAACGCCAAAACACCCGGTCCAGTCGACCGAACCCCTCGGTCCAGTTGACCGAACCCAAAAACAATGATCCAGTCGATCGAACCTATGAGTTCAGTCGACTGAACCCACCCAGAAACTAAATTCGAGCTACGGGTTCAACCTCCAAACCCTTGAATCGAAGCCTCAAAATCTCCGTACAACACCCTCGGACATACACACGCCTAAGCCTAACCTCAAAACCACAAAAGAAACTCTCGGAACACGATTCCATCCACCGGAACCAACAAAATCCCGATCTTAAACCCAAAAACCAACTTTGATGCAAAATCAGATCTACAGAGATCTAACCGTTAAAACACACACGCTTACCCACAACACTCTTATATAGCAGTAGGATTTACAATCCTACCTCGGTGAGTTCAAAACTCGATGCCTCGAACCACGTGAAAAATTGAGCTTTGCTAGAATCAAAATTTGACCGCATGGTTGCGTAGCCCATGATGCCAAAACCACGGATCCGCTGTTGGATCTCTAAAAATCGAGCCCCGGGTCCCCAAGAACTTAGAGAGAAGGCAGCGAGAAAATAGGAAACTTATTGGAGAAATTTTGAAAAATATCTTTATAAAAATATCTAGCTCCAGATATTTATAGGTCTCCAAAATATTTTTTTTTTAAATTTTTCGAGAATCGCGCCACAACGGCCCACGACCCCAAGAACCTACCCCGCATGCATATTTAGGCCCGATCACGCATCAAATGCAGTAAAAATATGCTGCAACGAAAACACGTAACGCGCGTCCGAAAATGCCGAAAAAGAAAATGGGTCAGGGTCTCACAGTACCTTTGGGGTACACAGACTCAGATTTTCAGTCTGATAGGGATTCCCGTAAGTCTACCTCAGGATATGTGTTTACCTTAAGAGGTGGAGCTATAAGTTGGAGGAGTATCAAGCAGTCCTGCATTGCTGATTCCACCATTGAGGCCGAGTACGTGGCAGCTTCTGAAGCAATCGAGGAGGTCGTTTGGCTCAGGAACTTCTTGTTGAATGTAGATGTTGTACCTTCTGTTCAGTCGGCTATTACACTTTACTGTGATAATAGCGGAGCAGTTGCAAACTCGAAGGAGCCAAGGGTCCATAAGAAAAGCAAGCACATTGAGCGTAAGTATCACCTGATACGAGAAATTGTACAAGGAGGTGATGCTGCTGTAACCAAGATTGTATCAGGAGACAACCTTGCAGATCCTCTTACAAAGAGCTTACCGGCTATGACTTTTGATAGTAATGTAGAGGACATGAAAGTCAGATGTATGGTAGCATGATTTTGAGTATAAGTGGGAGATTGTTAGGGTTGGTATACTGAAAATCATGTTTTTAGTATTTAATTTTATTTTTTTAATAAAATTAATTTTATATTTATGAGAATCTTTATGAGCAATGTATGTATATCATTTTTTTAATGTTATGCATAGATGTCCAATATTCTGTATATTATGTAATCTGGTGTGTAGAGTACGACTTGCACATAGAAGATCAGATTTTAGGTTCTTGCAGAATATAAATTTTATGTTAACAGTTTAGATGGAAATGGACATACCATCGATACGACTGTGGTGTAGAATTTTAGTAGGCCTGTCTTGGTAACGGGTAACAGATAATAGCGTCGTCTATTGTTCCGACTCTCTGTGCCAGTACACTTTGTGTGTATTGAACGTGATATTTGGGGTAATTAATTTTATACTGACTATTGACTACTAACTATATAAATTAATTCACACCCCAAGGTTATTATGAATAGTGCTTATCCTCTTAATCTTAACATAATTATTGATTTGCATATATTTAATATTCGTTGTTTTGATTCATTAGAGAGTGCGATCTTATATGGGTCTATATTTCCAGTGAGTTGGATAGTGGTATTTTTTTTATAAAAAATATTAATTATTGATGGAATCCACGTCCCGAAAGATCGGGAATGATGATACCTCCTTAAGGATGCTTATAACTTTTGATCGGGCCAAACCCTACAGGTGGATTTAATTATCTAGCGGTCAAATAAGTTAAGCAGAAGGGTTTAAAGAATATCAAGATGCCAATTAAATTAAATTGTCAGTAATTAAATTTAATTGACGGGTATCAGGAATCTTACTGTAGGGAGAAATGGTAAACATTTAATAACAAGAGCTCAATGCAAGAAGGTCTTGAGATTATGGGTCAGAGTGCAATTACAGTTCTTTAGTGGTGTGAATTTTAATTCAGTATTTTATAAAAATTGTAGAAACCGCTGCATGTCTTTCCTGTTGGCCTAGCTAGGTTTCAACTTATTTTAATGATAACAAACTAAAGCTTCTAATTGTACAAATTGAGTGTGTTCACAAGATTTCAATGACACAAGCACAATTGAGAAAGCAAAATGGAAGCTATGAAGCATGAAGATCATATTCAAGCAGCTAAGATCCATGGAGCACGAGAAAAACCAAGAAGAAAAGAAAAAGGCTTGAAGGACTTGAAGATTTTCTAAGTGTAAATGCACTAGGACCTATGTAAGTTCACGTACCATTGGTTATATGAGTGAAAGCTTATAGGAGACCTTAGATAGACCATAGGTTTGTTAAATATTTCATGGCAAATCATTTTCAAAGTATAAAATGTGTTTTAAAATGTTTCAAAAGAAGTTCGGCCAAAAATATGCAAAATTTGTGTGATGAAAATTGACATACTTTCAGTATTTTGGTCATAACGTTTTGTACAAAATGAAATTTTCTATGAGGTTTGAACCATTGGAAAGTAGACTTCCGGGGCTTCAATTTGAAGATAAGAATGACCCTATTCGGAGTCCAGGTGAAGGAGTTATGGTCATTTGAAGTCGGACAAATTGAGCAGTCGCGGGTTAGTCGACTGAGGATCAAATCCAGTCGACTGAAGTCAAGTTCAGTCGACCGAACATGCTAAGTTTTTGAATTTTGAGCTTACGGCTAGTTTGACATTTCCTTATTTGGCCCAACGGCTAGTATGAACTCTTGGCCTATAAATAGAGCCTTTGAGCTTTGATTTCACATACTTCAAACCTTCAAATCAACTCTCTCATATATATCAATTTTGTGCTTCAAATTTTTCATTTCTTATGAATTATTTTTGAGAGAAAATCTTAGAAATCCTCCATTGAGCTTTTCATTTGTATATCCTTTGGAGTGAATATTAGTATGCTTCAGTTGTATTTATTTGCTCGCTGAAGGAGCTTATTCCTATTTGGATTCCTTGTATTCTTGTTCTAACTTGAGAAGGTGATTCTCAAGAGAGGCCACTCCTCCTATTGAAGGAGAGAGGGAACTCCACCTATAAGGAGGGACTTGAGGAGGGGACATCCTCAAGAGAGGCTACTCTGCCTAGACTAAGGAGAGGCTGCTCCGCCTACCGAAGGAGTGTTTAGTGGAATCCTCATAGCGGCTGGCTTGAGGCAAGGACGTAGGCCGTTGCGCCGAACCTTGTAAACATCGTGGTGTTCATCTTCTTGCTTACTTACTTCTTTTATTTATTTTGATTCTCTTTACATCACATTATTTCATCATTTGATAAATTTGCTTCGCAAGTAATATTATTGCACTTTATTTTTCTTTCAAGAAACTAGTCTACTTGCAAATAAAAATTGAAAACTATAAAACTAGAAAAGTTTTTTTTACTTACACTTGCACTTGAATATTTTATTTCTTGCATACTTTATTTTTTACGTTAGAAAGTTTTGAATCTTTTCTTTTCACTTTGCTAGAAACATTGTCAAATTAAAATATTCTTGTATCTTAATAGTTGAAAAGTGTTAAACTTGAAAGTTACACTGTTATTGTTAAGTCAACTATTAAATCTTGTTAACAAGAAGGTTTAAATATTGAGAAGTACAATTACATTGTTCAAAAAGGATTTTAAAAGTTTGCATCCTCATTTGTGCTTAAATCTTTTTGAAACTTATTGTTTATTTCAAATAAACTTGTGTTTTAGTACAAGAAGTCATACCCAAAAATATAGTTGTGAATTAATACTTATAAGTGAACTAAAAGGCATA
>JAULJZ010126724.1:0-11036 GCA_032270985.1 Heliamphora pulchella | reverse complement strand
TATTTCAAGCATCAGCAACAGAAGAAAAATGGAAAATGTTGACAGCGTAAAAGAAAAAACGAAACACAATAATAATAATAATAATAACTAGTCAACTACGGTTGTTGGTTTTGGATTTAAAAAAATAGGGTTTTTTTAAAATCTTTTTATAATTTGGTCAGTTTTTTATGGATGTAAAGAATATTTCAGTTTTGATTAAGGCTCTATTTATTTTGACGTAAAATATTTTATGTGTATAATAATTTTGTAAAAATAATTTTTTTTATTTATATTTTTTAAATATTTAGTTAACATTTAAAAAATATTTTTAATAAAAAAAAATCAAAAAAATCGTCACCATGTAAGGTCTCTCTCTCATATTATCTCTCTCACACACAATCTCATTAACTATGAGAATGACAAAAGTGAAAAGTATTAAGTGAAAAAATCAGATGAAGGTTTACGAAGGTGCAATTCTATAATTAACTTACGAGTTAATTATTTGTAAGTTAAATTTGGTCAAAAAAGATAAAATATTTTACTAAAAAAATATTTTATATTAGTATTATCAACCAAATAAGAAAAAATGAATAAAATATTTTACCTAAAAATATTTTACGTCAAAACAAACGGAGCCTAAAATTAAAAGGAGTTAGTTAAAAACAACAAAAATATTTATTTTAGCTAAAAATTAAAAAAAATTGAAGATTAGTCATTTTTTTAGATTTCATAAGAGTTTTAATCCTACTAGAGTTTTTTTATTAATTTTAGTCATATCATAAATTAGAATAATTTTTTTATAACTGATTTGCCCCAATTTAAGAGATTTTACTTTATTTTTTATCATATTAGTTAAATTTATAATTATGAAAGATAATAACTCTTGTATGGGAACTTTGAGTTTTGAATTTGTCCAATATAGAAACTTTATTCTTATAATAGTTAATAATTGATATGAAAGTTTACAAATCAAGGTGGAATACTAACAAATTCAAAATGAAAGACCGGTATGAAACTCTAACAGCGCTAACTCTCTCTCTCTTGTGTCGCCGCCCCTAACTATCGCCGTCATCGCCCCTTCTCCTTTTTCATCCAATCACCGACCACTTCTTCTCCTCCATTGTCCTTTTGTCGCAGTTGTCGCTCCTTCGCCAATATGAAAGCCACACAAATACGAACGCCACTCCGCGGTCCTCCGTCGCGGCCACTAACTTAAGATCTCATCGCCGCCACTCCATCGTCCTCCGTCGCCACCACTAACTCAAGATCTCGCCGCCGCCGCTTCTTCATCGCCGCTCCTCCCTCCAAAACTGGACTCCTCCGGCACCACCGCTCCTTCCTCCTCCGGATCTAGAATTTTTTGCCGCTGTGGCTCCTCCTTCCAAATATTGACTCTTCCATCACTGGCGTCGCGATTACTGTGAGAAATTTATCACTTTAATTGATAAATTTATCACTCGTCTATCACCGGCGTCTCCATTGCTGTGAAAAATTTATCATTTTAATTTAACTAATAAATTTATTAATTTAATTTTCTCGAGAAAATTCCTCTAGAAATTTTTTTAAGTTTAATGGAATGAGAATTTTTTTCCTGAATTTTGAACTGATAAATTTATCAATTTAATGGAATGAGAAATTTTTCTAGAATTTTAAATAAATAAATTTATCAATTTAATGGAATGAGAAATTTCTCTAAAATTTTAAATAGATAAATTTATCAATTAATGAAATGAGAAGCTCGGTGTTAAGAAAGTGGAAAAGATCATCGGAGAAGGAGGCCAACATTACTATCGGAGAAAATGGAGTCGGCGGCGACAACGACGATAGCGGCGACGAAGAATGAAACTAGCGACGGAGTTAGGATTGTGGTGATTGCGGCGCGAGATTTTTTTAAAAAATTTTGTGCGAAATTTTTGAAACGGGATTTTTTATTCTCATTTAAGAAGGAATTTAATCAATGAAATCTTTTGAATATTTAATTTAAGAGTATTTTTGGTAAACATTAATGTTGCTGAACTAAATTTATTGAAAAAAATTAAGACATGACTAATCCTAAAATATAAACTGATAATAAGACCTATTCCAAAATTTCTGAGAATAAAAATAATCGTTATATTTTATTCAATATTTCTTATATTGGTAATTAAAAGAATTAATTTTTAAAAAATATATATTTAAAATTAGAAATAAAAAATAATACGAAGACTTTTTTTTTTTGCACATTTCGCCCTGAACTATAGTTATGAATATCGTATTGTACCAACTGGTATAGATCAATACGAATTATTTTAAAGTAAAATTAGTATGTTTGTTAGTTAATTTCTTCTTTATTAGTTAATTTCTTCTTTATTAAAATCTGTACTAATTTATATAGAATGTACTAAACAATAGTTGGGTGATTGATTTTGCATAAATTTTTTCAAAAACATTTTATAATTTGGATAATTTTTTTATGAATGTAAGAACATTTCAGTTTTTGATTAAAATTAAAAAGAGTTCATTAAATAAAACGAAAAGATTTATTTTAGCGGAAAATTCAAGACAATTATTATATTTTAGTTAATATTTTTTTTGGGTAATTAAAAAAATAAATTTTAAAAATATTAAAAATTAAAAAATAAATCAGTAAAACAAAGTCGTTTTCCCCGTAGTTCGTCCCAGAAAAAACACATTTTACTGCTAAAAGTGGTTTAACTTGATCGATTTGTGAATTTTTGAAATCCCTAATTTATTAGAAGTTTGTTGGGGTGTCACCCACCAAATTAAATAGCGTAATAACAGCCTCCTTTGACAACTTGATTTCAGTTATGTTTTTTTATTTAAAGTTGATTTAAACTAAATAAATAAAAAATTCGCTTAGTAAATTGTGGGAGTGACTTTAAACTAAAAGGCAATAGGCCAAAAAACTTGAATTAAAGTGTCTTTAAGCTAAAAAAATAAATTTTTTTGTTTAAATTGTTATAATTTTTAAAATTTTATTTTTGCATAATTTTATGTTAAATATCAATCTTGTTTAATAGATTTTGACGAGTGAATTTTTTTAAAAATATAATTTTTATTAAAAAAATAGATGTGTATTGTTACGACCCATTTTCATATATGACGCCCGTGACCGGCCAGTGAGTCAAAACCCACTAAATGCCCTTTTTTTTTGTTTTTCACTTTCTCATTTTGAATTTTGTTAACTTGAATGTTTTTTTTAAAAAAATATTTATTGAAAGAAATCACTTTTCATAAAACAAACGTACCCCAAAGCAACTTAAAAACATTAAAGTGCAATCGATACTGAAATGTAGTCCAAATACGTATTACAAAAATTTAAATTGCAGCATTGATAGAAATAGAAAAATTAGACATAATTTAAAACTCCTTATTCCAGCAGCTGACTTCTTCACATATTCATGCGTCACCTGAAATGTTTCAACGTTCATTAGCACAGCTGTGTGAGTCTCTGATATCTGAATTAGTTTTTATTTTACGTGAATACTTGATATAAAAAACTTGTTAAAGAATGAAAATGAATGACAAAAATAAAAAAGAATGATGAAAAGTGGAAATGAATGAAAATGATGTATGAAAGAATAATGGGTTAAACGGCATCCTAGCTGCTGGGGGCATAGACTACCGGGAATTGAATAAGGTCACAATTAAAAATAAATATCATTTACCTCGGATCAACGACTTGTTCGACCAGTTGCAATGTGCAACAGTATTCTCCAAGATAGACCTGTGGTCCGAGTATCATCAGTTGAAAGTAAAGAATGAGAATATCGAGAAGATAGCTTTTCGGACGCGGTATGGACATTACGAGTTTTTAATAATGCTATTTGGAGTGACTAATGCGCCGGCAGCTTTCATGGATCTCATGAACCGAGTGTTTAAAGAGTTCCTGGACGAGTTCTTGATTGTATTCATCGACGATATTCTAATCTACTCTAAAAGCGAAGACGAGCACGTGGAACATTTATGGAAGGTGTTGCACACGTTGAAAGAGCATAGTTTATACGCCAAACTGAAGAAATGTGAATTCTGGCTGAAGGAAGTGGTATTTTTAGGACATGTGGTCGGGAGTAACGGAATATCGGTTGATCCTCAGAAGATAGAAGCAGTCGTGAACTAGCCAACACCAACGACAGTGACAGAGATACGAAGTTTCTTAGGCCTCGCAGGATATTATCGCCGGGTTGTACAAGATTTCTCAAAAATCGCGGTACCACTAACAGAGTTGACTCAAAATAGAGAACCTTTTGTCTGGAACGAGAGACGGGAGAAAAGTTTCCAAGAGCTAAAAGAGAGATTGACAACGGCACCTATACTTACTCTACCGAAAGGCACAGAAGGATTCTCGATCTACAGTGACACGTCGCGATAAGGGTTGGGATGTGTACTAATGCAGCATGGGAAAGTCATCGCCTACGCTTCCCGACCCTCGGTATTTTTCTGCCCCCGAGTCAGACCTTTCGGTATTGCTGTCCTATTCCCCCGAGTAGGGACCTTTGGTATTATTTTTCCGTCCCCCCAGAGTAGGGGACCTTTCGGTGTTATTTCCTTGTCCTCTTGAGTGGAAAGAACCTTTGGTATTCTTTTCCCGTTCCCCCAGAGTAGGGACCTTTCGGTGTTATTTTCTTGTTCTCCCGAGTGGCAAGGACCTTTGGTATTCTTTTCTCGTTCCCCCAGAGTAGGGACCTTTCGGTATTATTTTCCTGTCCCCCCGAGTAGCAAGGACTTATGGTATTTTTTTTCTGTCCCCTCCCCCTAGAGTAGGGACTTTTCGGTATTATTTTCCTGTCCCCCCTTAGGGATGCGCGTTCCCATGCAATAGCCTGCCAGCTCCGGTAACCTGCCAGTCCTTATCGACCCGCCCACTCAGTAGCCCGCTCACATGTCACACGAGATGGCAGGGGCTCACACTCGGAAGTGAGGAGAGTCTGCTCTGATACCACTTCTGTCACGACCCATTTTCATATATGGCGTCCGTGACGGGCCAGTGACTCAAAACCCACCAAATGCCTCTTTCTTTCTTTATTTTTCACTTTCTCATTTTGAATTTTGCTGACTGAATTTTTTTTCTTTTAAACAAACTCATTCAAATCATTCCAATTTTGAAATGATGTATTGGAAATGATTTCTGTTAATGAATAAGTTACTTGTGATATCCTAGTATCCCACATCAGAAAGGGATAGGAAGTTCCTAGGCTATAAAGAAAAAATCTTGGACCTTTACATTCAACGAGACCTTTTCCTAGGTGGTAGAAATCTTAGCAGAACTCCGCAGTTAAGCGTGCTTGGGCGGGAGCAATGCAAGGATGGGTGTCCCCATGGGAAGAAGAAAATCGTGAGGATTTTACCCAAAGCGGACAATATCGTTACCATGTGAAGGGTCGGAGTGTTACAGATGATATGAGAGCTGACTCTCCTCACCTCCGAGTGTGGACCCCTGCCGTCTCGCGTGACACGTGGGCGGACTACTGAGTGGGCAGGTTGATAAGGACTACCGGAGCTGGCAGGTTACTGCACGGGGACGTGCAGCTCTAATGGGTGTGGATTGTGATATCCTGGTATCTCACATCGAAAATGGAGAGGAAGTTCCTGGGCTTTAAAGAAAAAATCATGGACCCTTACATTCAACGAGACCTTTTCCCAAGTGGTAGAAATCTTAGCAGAACTCCGCAGTTAAGCGTACTTGGGCGGGAGCAATGCAAGGATGGTGACCCCCTGGGAAGAACAAAACCGTGAGAATTTTGCCCAAAGTGGACAATATCGTTGCCATGTGAAGGGTCGGGGTGTTACATTCCTGGACTATAAAGGAAAAATCTTGAACCCTTACATTCAATGAGGCCTTTTCTTAGGTGGTAGAAATCCTAGCAGAACTCCGTAGTTAAGCGTGCTTGGGCGAGAGCAATGCAAAGATGGGTGACCCCATGGAAAGAACAAAACCGTGAGGGCTTTTGCACAAAGCGGACAATATCGTTGGCATGTAAAGGGTCGGGGTGACAGAAATGGTATCAGAGCCGACTCTTCTCACCTCCGAGTGAGGGCCCTTTCGTCTCGCGTGATTCGTGAACTCTGGCTCATATTCAGAAGTTGTCGTTCCCCCTCTTTTCTTGAGTTGCTGGAACTCAGTGCACTTGGCATCGCTTAGAGACTGGGGAAAATACTTCTCTCGGAAGTGACCTAAGAACTGTTCCCACTCCATGTGGGCTTCGCTTTGTTTCTTCAGATTCCACCACCTCTGGGCTTCACCTTCCAGTTGATAAGTGGCCAACGTCACTTTCTGGGCTTCCATACATGGCATAACTCCGAAGATCTTTTCCATAGATGCAATCCACTCATTTGCTTTCATTGGGTCCAACCCTCCTCGATAGGATAGTGGCCTCATCTTCAAACCCTCTAGGAGGAATCGGATCTAGTTGTTGCCTAGCTTGGGCTAGGTCTTGCATCATCTAACGTATCGCGTTCATCTGTGCGTTCATCTGACGCATCTCGTTCATCTGTGCGTTCACCTGCGCCATAAACTCTTCCATGTTTTCGTTCCCGATCGATCTACGCGTTTTCACCATCATTAAATGTAAGATTAGGATGATATACTCAGGCATTCACCTAAATTCCTTTAGACATGCTCTATAGTGTAAACTTATAATCCTATGCTTTATGCATGCAATAACTCAAGTAATAATGTATAACATATACAAAACACATGCAAAAATCCTATGCTCTGGGGTTTAAACCGTAACCTGGCTCTGATACTACTTCTGTCATGATCCATTGTCATATATGGCGTCCGTGACCGCCCAGTGAGTTAAACCCACCAAACGCCTCTTTTCTTTGCTTTTCACATTCTCATTTTGAATTTAGTTAACTGCAAAAAAAAATTTTAAAATAAAGTATTTATTGAACGAATTTTTTTTTAATAAAACAAATGTACTCCCAGAACAACTAATAGCATTAAAGTGCAACAACACTGAAATGTAATTTCAAATACTTATTAAAAAAATCTGAAACACAGTATTGAAAGAAATAGAAAAATTAGGCATGAATTAAACTCCTTATTCCAGCAGCTGACTTCTTCACATAATCATGCGTCACCTGAAATGTTTCAACGTTCATTAGTACAATTAGTGTGAATTCAATGATATCTGAACTCTTAATTATTACACAGTGTTAGAATGATATACAGGTTAAACAGTTAGCCAGAATTTGGTAGGGAGCGACCCCACATTTTATACAGTAGACATTATCTTTCATTATAGCCACCTGGCCGTGGCAGGCCCCCACCCTTATTACCTCGCATCGCTGGTACGCTTATCGTCCCCCAACGGCCAGGACACTGTTTAACTCATCATTCTTTGCTGCATCATTTTCATTCATTTTCACTTTTAATAATTCTTTTTCATTTTTATCATTCATTTTCATTATTTAACAAGTCTTTTATATCAAACATTCACGTAAAATAAAAATTAGTTCAGATATCAGAGACTGACCTGGTCTAACAGAATCTTGTTTCAAAATACTCCAAATCTAGAATAGGCAATAAATACTACTTTTAAAAAAATGTTCACATATCTGTCCTTATTTTAAAAGTGACTAAAATAAAATTATAGTTTAACATTTTCATAAATACTTAAACTTTTTAACTTAAATTCATTATTATGAATCATTAAAGATATGCCTAAATATTTAACTTTATTTTTTCATAACATGTAAAAATATAAATTTTGACTTTAAGATTTGGTTTTATTTTTATAATATATAAAATTACATACACACTTTTTATTAAAATCTTTTTATCTTTTAAAATAACTATTTTTTTATTAAATAATAGGATTGTTTCTATAAAACCTTGATTAACAAAATATATAATTTAATTATTTTTTTTCCATAACTTAAACAAATCTAATTTTATTATTATTATTATTTCTAATAATGCACATCGCCTAAACTACAATCCAACAAAACAACAGAAAACACGCATGTTTATTTTGGTTTAAACTTCAAATTTTTTCTTTATAAAATCTTATTCTTTTTACAGGTTATCTAAAATATTTATATCAATATATTCAAGTTTTTAAATAATAAAATAATATTAATTTATTCACATAATAATAAAATAATATTTTTAGCATAACTTTTAATTTTATTCTATATATATTATATATATTTAAGCTAAAAAGCAAAATAAACCAACAACACACCCAAACATGACCCAACAGAACATCCCATCAACAAAACTCAAACCCAAGCAACTCGTGCACAGGCCATGCACGTCGTGCGTGCCTATGGCGTTTTTATTTTTTGACTTAACTTTAGAACTTGCCTGCTGACAATTCGAACGTCGGTTTTGACCGTCGTTCATAGCTACGCGTAGGCGGCAGTGAGGTAATCTTAACAAAAGTTATGGCGGTTGAAACAGAGGTACGGGGTAACGGATATCATGGTTCAAAGTTGGCGAAGAAAACTGTTTTTTATACATAAAATCATAAAATGTAGGTTTTCAATTCGGGTTAGCCGGAATAGTTTTCTGACGATCGGCACCGTTCACTAGCGGCGTTAGGTCGTCAAAAGGCTAGACCTAAAGATATTGAGTGGCAGTGGCAGTGGGTGGTAGCAGAAACTATGCGTGACAAAAATATGAAATTTTTGCGTATAAAAATGTGTGGAATTAATGGAACTGCATGGGAGGTTTTCAGGGGTGCGGGAGCCACTGGTGGTGGTTGTTGGTGGCCTCTAGTAGTGCTGGTGGTGCTTTACTCAGCCATGGCAGAACAAAAACATTGATAAAGAAAAGATAACGGGTGAGAGAAAACTCACCGCGAAAGGAAGAGAAAGAGAGACTCACCGCGGGAGAGAGAGGACGGTAGTGGCATAGTCGGTATGGGAGGTGGCCGGCGGCGTGGGCAGGCGTTGGGGTGACGAGAAGGGGAGTCAAGGCTTGCAATTAACTACTCCTCTCTCTTTTTTTTTTCTCACTCTACACTCCCACTTTTACACTGATGCAAAATACCCCAACTCAAGCCCACTTATATATATACTGTTTGTATATCAACGGAGACACCACTTAATTCTAATTTAAACCCTTTAATCAATATTTTATTAAATAATTATTATTATATATAATTTATTTCTCGTAACCGAAAATTTATTAAGTTCTTATTATTATATTTAGTATTATTATTATTTATTTATTTATTTTTGTTTTATTTTTTTATAACTAATCATCATTATTTGTAACGATCGTAACCATAATTTTAATGTGTAATTATTACTATATTTATTTTTGTACTTATTTAATCTAATTTAATTTTTTTTTTCTGAGATATTACATTCTCCCCACCTTTAGAAGTTTGGTCCTCCAAATTTTATTCAGGTTAGGTTAGAACGTATCGTACCTTACACAAATAGCTCTGGATACTTGTTCCTCATGTCAGTTTCTTTTTTTCACGTAACTTCTCCTCCAGAATGATTTTTCCACCATACTTTGATGAGCGATATCACTTTATTGCGGAGTCGCTTCTCTTGTCGATCCATGATGCGCACTGGTCGCACTTCGTAGGAAAGATTCTGACCCAACTATACAGGTGGTCGTGTCAGGACGTGGGATGGGTCGGTAATATATCTTCTCAACATTGACACGTGGAAGACATCATGCACTTGAGTGAGATCAGGTGTCAAGGCCAAGCGATAGGCTACCGGTCCTACTCTTTCTAGGATCTCGAAAGGTCCGATATAGCGAGGATTTAGCTTACCTTTCCGACCAAATCGAAGGATACCCTTCATTGGAGAGACCTTTAAGAAAACCATGTCGCCCTCCTGAAACTCCAACTCTCGTCAATGTGTGTCAGCGTAACTCTTCTGTCAGTCTTGTGCGATCTTGAGATAGTCTTGAATTTGACGGATCTTCTCGGTTGTTTCTTGTACCAGCTCTGGTCAAGTGAAGTGTTCTTCATCCGCTTTTGTCCAACAAACTGGTGTTCTACACATTCGTCTATAGAGTGCTTCGAAAGGTGTCATCCTGATATTGGCCTGGAAACTATTATTGTAAGCAAACTCGATAAGCGATACGTGATCTTTCCAACTTTCCTGAAAATCAATGGCGCAAGCTCGAAGCATATCCTCCATCGTCTGAATAGTTCGTTCTGACTGCCTATCCGTTTGTGGGTGAAAGGCCGTACTGATATTTAAGCTGGTGCCCATGGCATTTTGAAAGCTCCTCCAAAATTGAGAGATAAACCTCGGGTCGCGGTCTGAAACAATTGTCAATAGAACTCCGTGTAAGCGCACAACTTCTCGAATATAGAGCCTGGCCAACTGGTTGATTGTGTACGTATTCTTCACCGCTAAGAAATGAGCTGTCTTCGTGAGTCGATCAACGATTACCCATATAGAGTTATTGCCTTTCTGGTACGAGGTAGCCCTACTACAAAATCCATTGTGATATTCTCCAACTTTCATTCCAGAATCGATAAAGGTTGCAGGAGACCAATCAGTCATCGACGTTCCTCTTTGATTTGCTGGCACTAAAGACATTTGCTCACATATGCTGGCACATCCCTCTTCATTCCTATCAACCAAAATGTCTTTAGCAGATCTTGACACATTTTCATGAACCCAGGGTGTATCACGAACTTCGAATTATAACCCTCGTTTAGTATCCGCTGCTTTACTTCTATAATGTCGGGGACGCACATTCGATTTCAAAATCTTAATACGCCATCCAAAAATGAAAAATCAGGGTCGGGTGTCGCATGAACTCGGTCGCAAATTGCCATTAACTTCGGATCTTCTTGTTGCCGTTGCTTTACTTCTTCGAGAACAGTGGATTGGACTATGATTGCTGCACAAAAGGATGTAGCTAGCTCCAGTCGTTTAGTACTCTCAAGAGATTGTAGTTGCTGTGCAAGATGACTATTCATGGTTTCCGTAGCCTTTCGACTCAAAGCATCAGCTACCACGTTCGCCTTCCCTGGGTGATACAGAATGTTCATGTCGTAATCCTTCATTAGCTCCAGCCAGCGTCTCTGTCTCAAGTTTAACTCCTTCTGTGTGAAGATGTACTTCAA
>JAULJZ010126702.1:0-11037 GCA_032270985.1 Heliamphora pulchella | reverse complement strand
AAATTAGAAAAAGCAAAAATAAGCTAATAAGCCAAATTGAATGTTATTTATTTTCGTTTTTAGTGGACTTTTTTCATCTTTTTATCAAATTTTTTTTATTTTTTGACTTCATCTCATCGAGACGATTTAAAAAAGTAACAAATATTTAGTCAAAATTTGAAAAAAATTGAAAAAAACAAAAATAAGCAAAATGTTGCATATTTGCCCGTGCAGAACCATTATCAACTATGTTCTACAAAATCCTAAAGCGACCAGCCATAATGGATCAAAGAATTTTTGTATTTTTTCTACTTAAACCATTATTTGTTACTTTGTTAATATTCTTTCTATTAAATCATCAATCTTGCTTATCCTTTGACGATAAGATGAGGCGTGTTTCTTGAATTATGTTTACTTAGATGTATTTTTAGGTTATTTTGTTTGCTTGATGTTTTTTTTTTTTTTTGCAATTATTTGTTTTTTAGCTTGTCACTTAAAGATTTATAGGGGGTATTGGCAAAGTTACTACTTGTAACTTTTAGTTTTTTTATTATTAATTTTAATTATAAATTATAAATTTTTTCAAACAAATGCAACTTCTGTTATAATTTATAACTATTTTTTGTTCTATTTCAACTACAAAGCATAATATTTATTAAGTACTCACAACTTCTATTACAAATTATAATTTATAAGCTATTAGTTTCAACAATACTAAATACCACCATAGAGGTGGTTGAGGAGATTTCTGAGAAATTTTCGTGATGAATCGCATTAATTTATAAATTTGTTAATAAATAATGATTGAAGTAATTATGTCATTTGAAGAATTTATCTTTATCCCAAGTCTTTTAAACTTGAGGGCCTATCGGCAACTAGCTCGAAAGCTTGTTTTTTTGTTTTTTTTTTGGCTTATGTTTTTTTAAGTTAAAAAATTAAATTAAGTTCAAAATAAGTTATTTGATAATTTAACTTTTATGTTAATTTTTTGAAATTGGTTGTTTAGGTAAAAGGTTAGTTTTGTCTTTTGTTCAAAATAAACAATTTTACACTTATATATATTTGATAGTAATAATTATGTAATTAGTAGTAATAGTAAATAAGTTATAAATAAAGAGTGTTATTATATTTTAAAAGTGGTAAGAACTTTAATAGAATATTTTAAAATTTTGTATTTTAATTTGATTTTTTAACTTTTTTATTTTTTATTTTTTTATTTTTTTATCAAATGGACAACCTTAATTTTTTTTTTTTTTTGACATTTTTAATCAAAAAGAAGATTGTCAATCAGGGCCTAGTTGTGCTCATTTAATTCTGAAGTTAAGAACCAGAGATAAATAACTCATTATTACAATGTTTAAACACCAATAACTTCTTGTTTGGCTTATGCATAAAACCAGCCTTTTAATCTTTTTGTTTAAAATCACAATCTTTTTTCCCCGTGTGATGATTTAAAGTTACTTTTTAACCAAATAATTTTTTTCTTATTTGGTTTAAAGTCAAAAAAATAAAAAACCTAACTTTAAACCAAGTCACCAAACAAACGCACAAAGGAAATGTAGACAAATGTGTAAGAGCAGAATATGTTCGCAACAAAATAACACAATTCTTCTATAATTCCATATCGACTCAACACCCGAAATATAGAAAAGAGAAAAAAAGAACAAAAAAGAACAAAAAGAGAGAATTCTCTAAGAATTTATTAATCAACTCAAAAGTTACCAGCCTTAATGGCCTTACAATCTTATTTATAATGAAAAGAGAATATCCTACATCAGATAGGAATCAACTACTCAACACAGTTTCCTAACAAAACACAGACTAATTAGAAAGATACCAGAAAAGCCAAATTTGAGTTAGGCTCAAATTTGGATTCTGGACTTTTATACAAAGATTCCAGAAAAATACCTAGGTTAAATCGGATTTGTCTCGATCGAATTATTAACAAAACCACGAAACACTTGCAGGGTGAAGAACACCACCGGTTCGATTCGAACAACCAGTAACCTTCACTCTTGATTCGAATGGTACCCGGTACTTCATTTGCATCATTGATTCACACAGCAACTCGGACCAGGTGGTGGCCATAACCACTGAAGCATCAGGTCCGTCTCTGACTATCCACAGTGTTCTCTGCAACGGTTCTCGCGGTCCCAGCCCCGGCTACCCATCTCGTTCTCAAGTCATATGTAAATCTCACCTAATGACACGGTTTATTAGAATGTATGATGAAGTAAGGGAGAAATCTCCCAGATCTTAAGAATAATAACTAAGGCAGTGCTTAAATCACACCAGCTCTTATGAAAATAGATACGTATGGCCACAAAACTACACAAATATGTTTTTTTTTTGGTGGTTTTGGTCAATGGAGGAGGAATATCCTCAAGGCAGGCCCTTAAGACCCACCTCTGAGGAGTAAACCAACTCACCTCTGAGAAGTAAACCTCAAAATACCTGCAATTAACCGCAAACTACAAGTATCGATTAATTCAGATCACGCGGGAGTCGAACATAAGATATCCGGGTTTACGGTTGGTTTCAATAACGACCTTAAACCATTGGATTATCCTGGCGAGTACAAATATGTATTGTTTTAAAACCTAGTAATCTCAAGCCATTGTTCTACTTGCTTGCGCTTCATCCACATCGGCTTTGAGCATTTCAAAAATTGTATTCAAGAAATGTAAGCTTAACGAACTTGCGTCAGTAACATGATAAGTTTTAATCTAGTATCGAATCTGACATGAATAATCTCTTTTATTTAACTACTTTGTTTTTTTCAATAGTCTAACCTATTGTAACCTATGGATTCCGCTCCCAGGCCAACCCACCCCCAAGGCAAGGAGAGTGCATAAATCATGATTTGTAATATAAAAGTGCAAGAGACATGCAGAGACGTCAACATCGAAGTTAAATGTTGATGCCAAAAAGAATTTTGCACTGTGAACTTAGAAGTAAATTATAACAATTTGTGACGATTATCTATTTCTTATATAAATATAGCATAAAGTTGATAGAAGAAACAATGGTGTGAATAAAAGGAGAGAACATGTACATAAGTAGTGGAAGTCCTCATGCTGGTGAGAGTAACAATAAAGAACCTTGAAGAAGTAACTTGAGATAACAAATTGCTCGGCCAATTACGCAATTCAGTTCAACGCTGTAATGAAGCTAAGCCATCCTTTCATCAGACATACAAGACTCCAAACTACATATTCTCTAAACTCCATGAGGGAAACGGAAAACCTGTCAAAAACAGGAATGATATCTAAAGAAGTCAATGTTTGACAGATCCTCAAACTTCACTTAATTTTGTACCACGGATGCACAGTCAAACAGAAGTATAACTAATCCAAACCACAACCTCGACAATGGTGAACATTAAGGTAAGATCCTGTTGCCACGATAGCTCTCTCCAACCGTAAAATTCATTTCCACGTGTTTGTCATTCATGATAAGGTGGATTTTTCTAATGAATATTTTTAAACTACTGCCTAAAAGATTGCTTAACTAAAGGGCATTATATAATCTTCTCTCTCAAAAACCATGCCAAATCAAGGCCAGGTCGAAAGTAGGATGTTTGTACACAGAACACAACAGTAGTGTCAGGAATTGACATGAACAAATTGAACACGTATATAATATGGAGGTCTAGTATGTTTCTGTAAGATGAATTTACGACAACTTTGGCAAGAACCACCACGAGCTAGAACCCTGGTGCAGACATTAGGCACCTAGATGAATATGCACATGAATCCCAATGAGGTGAAATATTAATTTAGTATATTTATTTAATCATTATATTTTGGGATTTGTTACTTATTGTTTGTTTCAATAAAATTGTTTTGATAGGATTTATTTAAATATGATTAGTTGATCTTTCTTTCATCTTTATCCTTTTATAATGACAACAGGATGGAATTAGTTTATCTTTCTTTCATCTTTATCTTTTTGTAATTTCAGGGGCCTATTTAAGAACTCTTAAACTTATATTTTGGATTATTTTCAATGAAGAATAATATTATTTTCTTCAGAATCCGGGTGGTTTCCGGTTTATCCATAGGTGCGGATTCTTAGGTTCCTTTAAGTGCGGATTCCTAAAGAATCGCTCATGATCGTCCTACATCAACCCCATTGTCCAGTCGTATGAGAGAAGAGGGGTAAAAATGATTTGGGAAAGTTTTTCATATGAGATAAGAGGGATAAAAACAACCTAGGAAAGTTTTTCACATTCTTCTCTTTAACATTACAGTACAGAATAGTTTCCATCCAGATTATGAAATGCCTCCAATGGGAGTATCACTCCAAATATTCGGTCAAGTAATTGTGGGATTACCAAAACTGGTTGTAGTGAGGAACAGAATCATATTTCAGAATGTCAGAATGCATGCATCAGACTTAGATATAGGCCTCCTAAGTGCATAGTTCCAATCATTAGCTATTTTAGTAGAGAACTGTTAACGGTAGAATTGTAAAGAAATAACTCCTTATTACAAAGCTTTAAGGAAAACATACCATACCAATATAAGGAATGTAACCTCACTAAAACTAAAGGTAGAATTTCCAAATGTAGCGCATATTGATGACCAAGAGATATATCAGAGTTACAAGTTTTTACTATTAAAATTATCTATTAGGGAAGCATAATATGTTGCTTATAAAGAGGAGGATTGGTGTCATAGAAGAGCTTGTGTACACTGTTTTGTAACTGCAATTCACCTATCAAATTAATGAAAACAAACTAAGGTAACTTGAACAAGATTGACGTAACTTTCCCTGTAAAATGTTAGGCAAACAAGATGCGAGAATGCTCAAGTATGGCTATCAATGAAAACCATTTGAGTTGGAATTAGATGAGCGGCAAGTACCCAAGATAAGAAAGCACCAAACATAAAGTGGAGGCTCAAGTATGGCTATCAATGAAAACTTTTTTTCTTTTGAAGTTGGAATTGGATGAGCAGCAAGTACCCAAGATAAGAAAGCACCAAACATAAAGTGAAGGCAGAGTTACCATGAATTTAGGTAGGAAAACTTCTATGGATATGACTTGCCCTAGAGCAACAGTGTGAACACTCACAGAAATGACAAGTAATATGGTGAATGATATTTTCTGCTAGGATAAGGGCGGGTCTTGATGCAACAGTATGGTTGCTCCATTATGATCAGAGGTCATAAGTTCGAATCACAGAAACAACCTCTTCGTATGCAGGGGTAAGGCTACTACAGTTTACCTTTCCAGACAGTGCAGTGTGGTGGTCTTGCGCACTGAGCTGCCCATTTTAAATTTCGCTATGATTATTTCTATGAGAACCAGAGGAGATGTGAAGGCAAGGTAAGAGAGTAAAAAGACTACACACCAAGGCAAATGCACTGACCAATCTCTCAAAATGCCCATAACATTTCCTTTATCATTTTTACTACCTCATTTTTTGCATTTTTCTTTTTCAAATAGGGACTCTAAAGCTAATAAGATGGAATTAACAATGCAGCGTCCCCAAAAAAACATAATTCAATCCAGTATACCTAAGCAATTTTCTCCCCTTTTGTTCAGAAGAGCATAAGTTCCATCAAATCAAGCATTTATGTTTGCTTTATGAAATCAAAACCTTTCCATTAACTAAAATATTCGCTGAGTTTTGGGCCTCTAGCTCTAGGTTGGATGATTGATAAAGAGTGAAAGATCAACCAACCTCAAAATAATAAATTCTATGAACTTGCGAGAGAGAGAGAGAGAGAGTCGTGCACTGTTCATCACTCACTACTTCACTCACAAATAATGTTGAAAATTTTCTTTTTCTTTAGTTACTTTTTTTCAAGATTTTTACTCTACTATTTCTTGGTTGGATTTAAAGGAGTAGTAGTAATGAAGTTTCACTTTGACCTGGAGTACTAATCCAATCCTGAGCATCTTTATAATTCTTCTTAGATGGTTAGTGTCCATTTCTATTTCTTCTTTCTTGGCACTCTTGCAAATAGGAAGTCAACAATAACATTCAAGTTCACAAACAAAAGGCACACATATAGAGGCTCCAAATAAGACTGAAGATATATATCAAGGCATCTCAGATTTTTTTCCCCAAAAATTGTATGTTACAATGTAAAAAGATTGTTTACAAACCTGACCTCTTTCCATTTGACCAGAAAACTGGTTGGATCTGAGCTCTGTTTGTGAGAAAAATGGCCCATCTTCCAAATTGTCAGTAAAGGGTGCCTTGCGCTTCCTAGCAGCTGCATTCACATTCTGACCTTCACCCTCAAAATTATGCTGATTTGTATGGAACCCAAAGCGATCACTAGCCGGGTCCACAGGAAAGAATGAAAACTCCTTGTTTTGGTGGGGAGATGGATAACTGAACTTGTTCCCTTCCTGAGAACTACTTAGATCGAAATTATCAGTGTCATGAGCCAAAGCCTTTTCCGGTCTCACGCAGGGCTCTTCAAACAAACCCAACCGCAAAGATAAATCAAAGCCTGTTTTGGGTGCCTTCCCATGGCCATTTCTGATATCTGCTTGCCTGACTCTGTCTGAAGAATTTTCATCCTTCTCACAGGAAAATAGGTTTTGTAAGCAACCCATTTTAGCAGGCGCTGCAATTGGTGGAAAAATTGGTCTACCGACAATTATGGAATTTGAGGTTCTTGGGACTTGGAAGCCAAACATGGGAATTTCAGGTTGAAAACAGGTACCATAGTACAAGGGATAAACAGAACCCACATTCACTGAGGTGTTACTTCTTCCCATTGGCATAAACTGACTGTTGCTGGAAGGAGGAACTTCCAAGCGCAGATGAGGAAAATTGCAGGAAGTAGTGGGGTTATCTCGACTATCGTTTGGCATTGCATGTCTGCTGGATTCCCTAACTAAATGCGATGAATTCCCAACCACAGGTCTAGCAGTGGCTAATTGATTGCCAGAATGAAGTGGCAGTGACTGGGCATTCCATTCATTGGTGGTGTGATCTGAAATTTCAGAAGCCAGACAACTAGGTTCCTGAATTCTTGGGCTGAGGTAACTCCTTGGATTAGCATGCCGTTGGCTCCGGGATGCCCTTACCGGAACACAACCCAAATTGAGGGCAGCTGAATATCATAGGAATAGGGGACAAAAACATAAACACATTGTACAAATTAAATTTTATCCCTTTCAAAAACATCTCTTAACACCAAATGACTTTCTAATCTACTAACATTAAGAACTGAAAAAAAAAAAAACTAAAAAAAACAACAACAAAAAGAAACTCTCTTACTTGTAAATGAATTTCTACACGAAACTTGAGCTCATGAAAATGTGAAAAAGGAAAAACAATGGGAAACTGGTACCTTCAACACAAGGTGGCAAGAGATCTCCAGTTTCAGTGCTCTCATCTCTCCGGATAATCGTATTAATGGCATCATTAATCCGGTCCCAAAGTGTTTGACCATCCATGTACTCATCCTAACCAATGCAATATTGTTCAAATTCTACCCAGTAAAAAAAGAAAAGAAAGAAAGAAAAAGGCAACAATATAGAAAGGATCCAAGAAATCTAAGCCAAACCCATACTAATAATTAGAATTAAAACCTCAGAATTGGCCTTGGAGTAGAGGATTTCCTCAGCTTTGAGCACCACAATAGGCAGCTTCTCTTGCCATTCCCTGTTCTTCTTAGTGGCAGAGCTGTGACTCTCATGTACAACCCTAATCAAACACATGGTGGGCGTTAAAAAAGTTAGACACAACAATTGAGCAAAAACCCACCATCCACAAAGAAAAGAAGATCAAAACAACCAATACCCAGTACCTGAAAATCTGTTGAATGACTGTACCTCTCATGGGTCGGTGTCTATCGCTGTGCCAAGCTCTCCTCACACATTCGTAAGGTCTTGGCCCTGGCCTAGGCATCTTCAATGATCAAAAAAAAAATGAGTTTGAATATGCATATAAATATCATATGAAAAGGTGCGTAAAATTTGAGATGGAGGAGGGAGGAGGGAGGAGGAGAAATCCGTAGTTTACAGAGAAACCAAAAACCTCTGGGTTGCGAAATCGTACTTTTTAGAGAGGGAGAGGAGGTTCGTTCTTGCATTATTTGTGTGTTTGTTTATCTATGGACAATAATTCAGCGGGTTTACCAATGGTGTGATGTGTCTCCCCCCTCAATGCAGGGGAGCCCCACCCTCACGTCACTCTCCCAAAAAACACTATTGCCGCTGGTTAAGTTACAACAGAGCAAATATTTAACGTGATTGGAGCAAGTTTAATTAGTATTTTAATTTTATAATTATTAGCGCATTGAGTATAATTTATTATTATTTTATTTAATATATAAAGATGTATTATTCATTTGAATGAAATATTATTTTAAAAATATTGAATAATTAATTATTCGTTAGAGCAATACTACGTATATACACAACACAACCAACCACATATGAATTATAAAAATTAAATTTTATTTATTTATTTGCATTGGAACTTATAATACTTATTAAATTTAATATAAATGAATGATTAAAATTATTTTTTTGTGATTTCTGTAATTGGTTATTTGTGTACAAAATATTTTTCGTTAAGACCAAAATTATGATAGAGTTATAATGACCCACTTTTGTTGGATAGTTAGGAGATAAAGAGTAACACACATTGTATAAATTGTAATCATTTATTTATAGAGAGCACCATATGATATCGCCTATGTAGTACTCCAAGAGTACTTAATAATATGCCACATCGATAACCCAATTTTAAAATCCTACTTTTTATATAAGCCTTCGTTTGATTCGATATAAAATATTTTTAAATAAAATATTTTATTTATTTTTTATTATTTGATTTGACAAAAAAGAGTAAAATGTGTTACATCAAAACACCAAAATTATTTTACATAAGAAAAAAATAGAATAAGTTATTTTTTGTATCAATAGATAAGGTAGTGGTAACGATGATAGGGATGATGATAATGGTGGCTAGAGTGACAGTAGTTGTAGTAGTGGCGATGGGTGACGGTAGTGTTGATGGCGACAACTACTGCGGTAGTAGTGGGAGTGGTGGCGATGGTGGTGGTGGTGGTGGTGGTGGTAGAGACAAAAATGGTGACAACAAGGTGGTAATAGGGGTGAGGTGGCAATAGTGACAGCGGCGACAGCAATAGTCGGGAGATGATAGTAGTAGTGGTAGAGGCAACGGCAACAGTGGTGTGATGGTGCTTAGGTTGGTGGTGGAAATGTCAGTGTTGTTGGTGGTGCTAGTAGCAGCCAGGGTCGGTCCAGAGTTTTAAGGGGACTAAACTGAACTTTTAAAATAGGACCCCTTAAAATTTGAGATTAAATTAGTTTATCTACTTTTTATTTTTATTTTTTTTAGACCCAAATAGATACTTTCTACAATGAGTCATAATTTTATCTAGATAATCTGCAATTCAAAAAATCTAAAAATCTCAATATTTGCTACTCAAAAAATAAATTTGTGAAAACTCTAAAAAATCTATCTATTACTCAAAAATCTAGATAATTTGCTACTTAAAAAATTATCACTAACATAAACTCAATCAATTTGTGAAAAATTATAATTATCAATTAAAACATATTTTACAAGTTACAAACATGGATATCAAGATATGTATTTAGATTTCAGTATTCAACACATAAAAATTAAATATCTAAATTTTCACACACAAAAATTATTATTCACGCATAAAGAATTCAAATTTTTATAAGATTATTTAGGAAAAAAAGTTTACTTATAAGAACTCATCCCTAAAAGGCTATTTATTTGTTAATTTATATGCAAAAAATTATATATAAATCTATATAAATATTTAAAGTTTTTGGGGCCCTAAATCTTTATCTAAAATTGGGCAATTAAAGCCATATCAGGGCCGAGACTAAACTTTACTCTAACTCAGAATAAAAACACAACAATGATAACAAATAAATACTTATATTCATCTTTTCTCTATGTATTTGCTCAACCACAACTTTTTCAAAATAATTATTTTTCTGAGGAAGCCCCTTAGCCCAGTGATAAAGGGCACTCCTGGATTCCTCACCACTCGAGGTTCGAACCCTGGCGTCTCCATCTCCCTGATCATTGGCCTCCTTGTAAAAAATATATATATATATATATTTTTCTTTATACAAGATCCAAATTTTAAAAATGACACATGTGACATTTAAAAATTAAGATTTGTTTTATCTAATCATTGAACTTGTGTTTACCTTAATCTCATATCAACTTTTCAAACATCTC
The DNA here is from genome assembly GCA_032270985.1 of Heliamphora pulchella. Taxonomy (NCBI): domain Eukaryota; kingdom Viridiplantae; phylum Streptophyta; class Magnoliopsida; order Ericales; family Sarraceniaceae; genus Heliamphora; species Heliamphora pulchella. The sequence continues at coordinate 832 of JAULJZ010126702.1, read as the reverse complement.
TCTCTCTCTCTCTCCATTGTGAACTTAATCTTTTTTCTCTCATTACAAAACTAGCAAGAGTGAAGGTACTAAAAAATATATTTGTGACATATAAAAATACATAAATAGTTAAAAAAATAATTATAATAAAAATTGTGAGTGTTTGGTAAATATTGTAACTTATAACTTAAATAGCAGAAAAAGTAGTTATAATTTATAACAGAAATTGTGAGTGTTTGGAATAGATTGTAGTTTATAACAAAAATTAGTAACAGAAAGTTTAAAGCTGTAATAGGAAGTCACTAGAAGAAAATACACTTTTGTCAACTATTTTTGCCGACCAAATATTGTTTAGTCGGCGAAAGTATAGACTTTCTACGACTAAATGCAGTTTAGTCGGCATAAGTGTAGACTATTCGCAACCAAATACATTACGATCAGCAAAAGTATAATTTTTCACGACCAAATACATTTTGGTCGACAAAAGTATAGAGTTTTTCGTGACAAAAATAAGTTTGGTCGGTAAAAGTATAATTTTCCGCGACCACATGAAGTTTGGTCGGCAAAAGTATAATTTTTTATTTTAAAAAAAAAAATCTAACACTATTAATTATTAAAAAAAATATTAAACTCATATTACGAGGACAACAAGTCTAGCTAGTTATATATATATTTAGAATAATAAAACTTAATTTGATAATTTTATGAATAATTTTGATTACAAAAATAAATTTAACTCTTTTATAATTATATTTTTTAATTTATATATTTAAAAATATTTTTATAAACAATGTACAAATTTTGTTTTCAACAAATTAAAAGGATGATAACAATGTACAAATTTTATAAAAGC
>JAULJZ010126691.1:0-11037 GCA_032270985.1 Heliamphora pulchella | reverse complement strand
GGGGGGGGGATCTTGATAGGTTTCCTTTCCATATGGTAGATGTTTATGGAAGGGGATTAGAAAAGGGTGGGATGTGTTTTCCAAGCATATATTTTTTGAAGTAGTGTCCGGATATCGAGTTAGCTTTTGGTTAGATGTGTGGTGTGGTGATGTTACTCTCGTGACGACATGGCTAGACATTTGGGCTTTGGCTACAAAGAAGGATGCTTGTGTGGCGAATTTATGTAAATATTTTGAACGTTTTTTTGGGATATGTGCTGAGAAGGGTTGTTCAGATTTGGGAGTTGAGGTAGTTATTGGCTATATTGAGGGCCTTGTATGATCTTTGGGGTGGAGGGGCGGTGGACTTAGTGAAATGGAGAGTGGAGAGGGGATACGGGTGGGAGTTTCTTGATTAAACCCTTCTAGGGGGTTTGTTGGGTAGCCAGAATTATGCAGGAGAGTTTGAAGGGTGAAAGCTCTCTCAAAAGTGGCTTTCTTTGGGTGGATAGTTGCTCACTGGAAGATCCTTACTATTGGTAACCTTATGTGGAGGGGACACATGTTGGCTAATTGGTGTTGTCTATGTAAGGAGGGGGAATCTATTGCCCATCTTCTTATCCATTGAGAGTTTGTGACGGGTTATGGGGTTTTGTTTAGTTGCCTCTTGGGATGGATTGGGTTTTTGAGAAGGATGTGGGTGGGATCTTGTCGGGGTCGGGGTCGGGGTCGGGGTCGGGGTAAAAGGTTCCGAGGAGGAGGGCGTGGCTGCCGGCTCTTTTATGCGTGATGTGGCTGGTTTTGGAAGAAAGGAATAGAATCTTTGGATGTGATGGAGTTCCCTTTAAATGGGTTGAAAGGTACTATGCTTAGGTGGTTGTATAGTTGGTTAGCTGAAATAGGTTGTTTTTCTAGTCTTGAGGCCGGAGATTTTATAGAATTCTTAGCTGTGGATAATTACTTCTTGTAGAGGCTTTTGAGGTGATCCATGTCTTGTTGAGGAGATCCTGTAGGAACACTTTTTGTATACGGGTGACATTTCTTTAATGCCTTATTAATGACAATTTTTGCTTATAAAAAAAAATGACATTGACTCATTTGTTTTTCGATTATGATTTCTGAAGGAAATTGAAATATCACTTTGTTGCAACCCAATTTGAAAGAACCATAGAAGTAATAGAAACATTCTAGGAATGAACCAATCGATGTAAGTGAGTAATTGAAAGAAGAATCCCGCTACCAAACGTCTTTCCAAAATCGAAGCACCATAACGATTTCTGCTAACTCATAAATCTCGACAACCACTTGTCCATGAGAGTTTTATTTTTTACCAAAGTGTTTCCAATAGCTAAATTCCCTTTTCTTTTGGAAGTCCAACTCCCTCTTAATTCTGATACCATGTTAACAAAGGGAAGAAAGAATAATATTATTGCATATTAACTAAAAGTTTACAACTAATGATAGATTACATGATATATAAAAAAAAACCAAAAATTCTAATAATGTAAGAAATACTAAACTGCCCCTTAGCTATAACTAAAATAACAAAAATACACCCTCACATAAATGTTCCTTTTTTCTCTTCATCCCAACCTTCACATAGAAAATCCCTAATTAATTTTTCTATTTTATTTGTAGCCCAATAGTAGTCTTTCTTTCCCCTAGAAAATCCATAATCTTTTCTTTTTTCCTCTCACCTATTTTCTCAAGCACTGGAGCCCGATACCGATCTTGGGTTGTCCCCTAATGGAAGATCAAAAATATTTAAATAGAAGATGCACAATGGGACATCCTAACGTACCTACCAACCTCTGGATCTTCTCTTGCTGAAAATAATGATGGCAATGATACTCTTTGTTGTGCAGCGGACATACACCGTTAGCTTCAGTCCACACAAAGTAATACAGAACACGAACAATAACAAGAACATGAGCATATATGTGGTTCGGCAAGGTGCCTACGTCCACGGAGCGAGGAGAAAACAATCCATTATAATCAATAAGGATTCCAAGAACCCTCACATCCTCTATAGTCTCCAACTGAGCCTCACTTGTGTATCAAACTTACTAGCCTCAAACCGAGCCTCTCTTTGCACTCTCTGGCCTCTTTCTGAGCCTCTATAGTGTATCTCTCTTAACCTTAAACGAAACATAAGGTCCATATATATAAGGATTCACCCAAAACCTTAAAATAACACTTCTGATAGGTCGCTGCGGCGATTAAGCGCTCAACGAGCGCGTACTAACCCCATACACTGTTGCTCCCTGAACGTTGTGGCGCTCGAGCGCCTTGCTAGCGCGTGGTTCTGTCTTCCCGACGCTCGAATGCCTAGTTAGCGCTCTGTTAGCGCTGTCTTCTGATTTTTGAGAAATTCGAGACAAATTCAACACTCCTCCTATATTGATCTTAAGACCATAAGCCATCTGAAAAATTCTCACAATTGAGAGCAAATTATTTTAGATTTCTCACAAGAATTGAAGATAGTGTGATTTGCATATTGTAAATGAGACAAACAAAACCTATCGGACCCAAATGTAAAATCATCGACAAAATTCACCTCCCTAGCCTTATCCGTCAAATTGGCTTACAACATTAACAACCAAGGTAAATAGAAAAGTAGACTTGGAACGCTTAATTGATGATTTTGGCCTCGTTTGGCAACTAGGTTTTAAGCCAGGCTTTTTGCTTAAAGTTACTTTATGCCAAATAAAAAAAAAGTTCGTTTATTGAATCGTAGGGGTGACTTTAAACCAATAGGCAATAAGCCAAAAAGCTTGGCTTAAAATGGTTTTAAGCCAAAAGGCCAAAAGGCCAAAAGGCCAAAAGCTTGGGTTAAAGTTGTTATAATTCTTTAATATTTATTTTAGATAATTTTATATTCAATAGGGATCTTGTTTGATAGATTTTGATGAGTAGGTTTTAAAAATATAAATTTTATAAAAAATGGATGTGTACAATAAAAGTTATGGTATTTTTAAAAAAAATATAAAAAAATTTATGTAAAAAAGAAAAAATGCTAAAAGGCTAAAAGCCATTTGGTTGCCAAATGAGACTTTTTGGCCTTTTGAACTTTAAGCAAAAAGGCAAAAAACTCGGCTTAAAGTCGGTTGCCAAACGAGTTTGTATTTATGTGTATTCTTGTTGGAAATGACTTTCTCCCTCACATACCATCACTGTAGTCCTGGGTTATCTCCTAATGGAAGCCCAAGATATTTAAAAGAAAGATGCACATTAGGACATCATAAAATACCCACCAATCTCTAAATCCTTTCCCCTTGAAAACTAAAGCATGCAATGATACTCTTCCGCATCCTCATATTACCTTGAAACTAGAAACTCTCTCAAAATTCTCGCAATGATTGACTACCTTAGATTCTTCACCAAAAGATGGTAATCTGCATATTGTAAACGAGACACACAAAACCCATCCTACCCAACCACAAAACCATCAACAAAATTCATCTCCCTAGCCTTATCTACCAACCTGCACAAAACATTAACCATCAAGGCATAGAGGAAAGGGGGCAAGATTTATAGATATATGCCATGAAAGAATGTCAATGATATAAATTAAAAAATGTTTAGTTAATGGAAAAGAAAAACATAATGAATTGTTTGGAATGCTTTCTCATTTCTTCCTTTTCTTTTTCTATTGATGTTATTGTGTGTTTGTGGATATTTAGGTTTCACATGCACGTGTGATTCCATGGAAGCCCATCTCATGTTCATTTTTCTTTGTGGTTTCTGATTTATTCTGATAAAATTGTCTTGTACAAATATAATTATGGAGTTCTGTATTATGATAGTAAAGATATTGTTTTCAACAGTGTATTTTTTGTTAAAACTTGTGTCCTGTATTGTTCTGTTTCAGTTTCTCCATGTATGGATACTCAGGGACTATCTAGGGCATCACTTGAGAATACCGGATCCAAGAATAAAAGCAGACTTGGAACGTTTAATTGATGATTTTGTCTTTATGTGTATTTTTGTTGGAAATGACTTTCTTCCTCACGTGCCATCACTGGAAATATCTGAGGTCAGTATTTTTAGAACATTTTTCTTTCTAAATTCAATTTATCTATCCTAAGAGAAAATTGGGGTTCTGTATTTTTGGAATAATTTTGACTTGCTACATTTCATTTGTACTCAGCTTGAATCTGTTTAGTTTTTTTTTGGTAGTTGTTTTGCTAAATATTTCCCATTGCAGGGAGCTATTGATCTACTCATGGCTGTCTACAAGAAGGAATTTGTTCATATGGGTGGATACCTAACTAACTCTTTTGAGGTATTTAGCCAAGTTTTTCTGGCAATATTTTCTTCTCAATCTTTTGACTTGGCTCAAATGCATGTTTGAATTGGCATGTTCACAACCTTTTTTCTTGCTCATGTCCAAGCAAGTATTGTTTACTTTGTTTTATTGTTCTGCTATATGATTGATTAGTTGAAGAACCAATTTTCCAAAGTGTTAAGAGATTTCACCAATAACTTGAAGTTAAAAGTACAAGAGCAAAGCACGACGAAAATATTGGTTGAAAAAATGTTAAAGTACCTCAATGGTACATTGAATTGGGAAGTGTTCTAGAGATTATCTTCCTTGTGTAATCACTGTTGGTTTCATCCAACCTGTAGTATTTTAATATCCTTCGATGCCTTTTTCGCATCCACTTATGCTCATCTCAGTTTTATGTTGCCTTTAAGTTGGAACTCCTCACATGCAAGGAACAAAATTTCCATTTATTTCCATTGAAACGGCCAAAAAGTTTCCGTTTCTTAAGTGACTGAAACGAAACATTAGAATAAAATTCTAGTGTTTCCTTCGAAACACACCAAAACATTGTGCACTATACCTAAACAAGTTTTATTAAATGGCTTTAAAATTTTCACAAATATTTTTAGATTTCTTTTAGAAAATTATAGATAGTTGTATTTTAGTTCATTAAAAAATAATACTGTTAGTATTATTACAGCCTAAGTAAAATCTTACACCTTATTTTGTTGGGATCTTACACTATTTTAGAATCATTTACACTTGCATTTAATAAAATTAAGTATAATTTCAGAGACCACAGGGGAGGTCCTTTTAGGGGAGGTAAGTGTAATTATCCCTAAAATTAAGTATTTGATTATACATAAAATTAAGTGTAATTTCAGATACCACAAGGGAGGTCCCTGTAATAAGCTTAAATATCAGGGAAAGTAAGTGTAATTATCCCTAAAATTAAGTATTTGATTATACATAAAATATTAATTCATAAAACATTGATTTTTATGTTTTTAGATTTGTTCTTTTATGTGAATAATCACATAAATCTCTATATGTTTAACTAATCAATTATTAGTCTTTGATAAATAGATTTCAATGTGCATTTCTAAACATTTCTAATTTTGTCATGTTTGAAAAGTTCTCGAAAAGTTTTCGGAACATTCTTGAAATATTTCGAAATGTTTCCGTTTCCATATTAATCGAAACAACACGCTAAAATGAAATTTTGATCCTTGCTTACATAATGTAAAGTATTATACTATTATTTTCTTCTAAAGGAGAACTTTAATTTTTGAACCATGACTGAAAAAAAGATAATATAGCTCTTTTTCAGTTGAAGGCTGCTGGATGAACCAGTTACTTGAGTTCAATTTGAATAGAAATTGGCTTACCATATTGATTATCACCCAAATTGTGCAAAAAAAAAAAACACACACACTCAAGATTGGATAAATACAGTTCATCTATAATCTAATTTGAGAAATTCAGGATATGATGGGCTGAACGGTATCTTGTGAAAGATCTTCTGAACTTTCAATGTTGTTCCAGTAGCCTAAACACTGTTTTAGAGAGAAAAAAACTAACATCAAGCAGGAGTTTCAAATTAGCAACCTAGATCATCTTGTTATTGCATTTGATCTATGCACATCCTCATATTCGGGATTTGAAGGCAATGGAACAACTAAATAGAAAAACTCGACAAAAATTAGATATACATAAAGCATGTATTTTTTTCGCAACACTCCACCACCAACTTTTTTGTCAATATCTAATTCGAAGCCTGCAATCGCATGCAAGACTTCAAGTATATCATAATCAGGAAAATGTACTAAAGTTAAAATTTACTATCAAATGACATTTAAATTGATTGTCAAATTCAATCTGAAAGAAACAAAAGAGACACAAGAGAAGAAGAAGAAAAGAAGAAAGAAAATAAGAGAGCAAAACTACAAGTGAGAGTAAGAAGAGACATCGAGATAGAAAAAAATAGAGAGAATGGAGAGAGGAGCACGACACAGGTAAAAATCAAAGAGATGTAGAGGGGTCATGAATCATGATTTGCACAAGAACAAAATGAAGAGGAGAAATAGGAAACTAAACTAGAATTCAATACTCACCAGAATTGCATGTCAATTTGTACAAGGGATTGTTTCTTCATATCCTATTTGGTAATGAGAGATATGGTCTTGTTTGTTAAGTTTTGAGTTTTTATTATGTTTCCCTCCACTTTTGATGTTAAACAATTTGTATACATTAGACGGTTTAAATCGTATCAAGAAAAATCAAGAGTATAAATGGGGTACAAGAGGCGTGCGCCTTAAGCCTCTTCTCGGGGCGTGCTTAGGCGACATTTCATTAAACTCGCCTCATCTCACTATACATGAGGCGCATGAACTGCGCCTATTTGCGCCTTGGGCTCAGGCGCACGCCTAGGCACACCTTCAACAACTATGCTCTGTTCTCTTTGGCTTGGCAATTTAATTTTTTGGCGAGTGGCTTCTCTTTGTCATATTTGGTCTATTGGAAGTAAAGAATGGATGCATCTTTGAGGGAGAACATCAACCACTAAAAATGAAGGTGTTCTTAGATTTGTTATTTGGCAGCATTTTAAGGAGAGTTAACTCCTCCATAAATCAATCTTAGAATGTGAATTATCAAGCAGATGGTTCCACATTTTGTATTGGTTTTCTCTTATACTGTTATACATCATATGTAATCGAGTTCACTTCGGCGTTTCTTTAATGGATTTTGTTACATGACGGGATAGGAAAATAAGAATAAGTCCTTGAGTTTCTTCCCTTTTTTAATGCGAATCTTAAGAACTTCCAGCAACATGTATTAACTTTTCCAACTTATGTTCTTGTGTCACTCTTTCTTAAATTTTGCAGGTAAATTTGGAACGTGTTGAGAAGTTTGTACAAGCTGTTGGTTCTCATGAGAATGCAATCTTCAGGAAACGCAGCCAGGTCTCATATACAATTTTATCCCATTTCTGCTTAAGTCTCTAATTGAAATTGGTTTTCATTTTGCTCATGGAAATCCCAGTGATTGTGCATCTGTTGACTAGCTAAAAAAGCCACTACCCAATTTGGAAGGTCCAATGACCTAACAGGAGTGATAAATACTTTTGGTCTAACAAATGTCACTAGTAGTTATTTTTATTTAGTAAGAATTATTTAGGTTATTTTATTATTTCCTTTCATGTTAGGATTAGCCTATAAATAAGATGATTTGATTAATTAATTTGTAAACGTTGGCTTTGATCAATAATATTGAGTGCATGATTGAGATATAGGGTTGTGGCCTCTTGTTCAATTGGTATCAAAGCCTAGTTTGTCGAAACCTTGGCATCAAAGTCAACCTTCTTTTTTGGCAATTCGATTACTTAGCGCCGATCGCCGATTGCCGATTGCCGATTACCGATTGCCGATCATGCATCTCCAATCGCAACAACAGATCTACCGCCCACCAAAACACTAATCGAAGCTCCGCACCACCTTTGACTAGCATTGCAACCAACGAAGCTCCATTGCGTTGCGTGCCTTCGCCACCCTCAACGAAGCCTTGTTACACACTAGCCGATCACCGCTAGTTCATCACACCCATCCGCCGCCACCTCAACCATTATCGATCAGATATCGAGAGGTCGGGTTTTCCCCTTGAACCTTTTTTCTCTCTCCCTTCCTTCGCGTCAATAACGACCTTTTCGTCCCTTCTAGTTCACTCTTGTGGTCCACATCTACCTCAGCAGTCACCGTCTCCTCGCCCCTACCAACAAAAGCCTAATTGAAACACCATACCCGAAAATCCAACTCTCTCTTTAGATTGGAAAACTTAATCGTCTTGACCCATAGCTTGACCCATAGCCCATAACTCATAACCGATTGGACAACTTGGGTTATAAGCTTAGACTCAGTTTGTTAGCCTAGCGAACTATACCCACTCAAGCCACTTAAACCCCAACAACATTTACCTACCCATCCCACATCCCATATTTATTAAACCAAACCCACTTGGCCTAAACCCCAACCCATTATATCTACAACAATTAACCTAACCACTTTATTACCTAAACCGAAGTCCACCCCACTATAGGCTCCTTTCCCAGCCAGTCAGCCATAAACCAGTCAACCACACCTCACAAAAAAATAGCATCTAAGAAAGACCTTAGTTCCATACAGCTAACCCATATGGCCCTATTCCAGTCGTTTCCAAACCTCATGTACAACCACAAGTTAGAACCCCCTTAAAAAAAAACCTTTCTCCCCCATCCACAATGATGGTTACGTTGAAATCTAAATTTGGGATCTTAGATCAAGATTTGCAAGAGTTGATGACAACAAAATCAAGCAATAGAAGATATAGCACCGATTCGAGCAAGATTAGAAAAATTAGCTGGCGCCTTTTTAGAAGATAAAGGAAGAAAAAAGAAGATACAATTGGTGGACTCCAAGTTCTCATCCACAACAATTTTTAGAACACCAACACATGGTAGAGAATACATGGTCGACTGAAGTAGAAAGAGGTGCCAAGTTAGAGGTTTCAGACTTCAATAGGAACCATGATTCAAATGTGTTTTTTGACTGGTTGCACAACTTAAGAGTGTATTTTTGCATTGGTACCAAATGACAGGGGATAGAAAACTACTTTTTGCTAAAGTAACTTGAAGGTTACAACTAGAATTTGGTAGACTAAGCATCTATGAGAATACTATGTAGCTATTCATACATGAGAAGATATAAAGCTTGCAATGAACCGTTACTTTGTTCCTCCAAATTACAAGCAGTGAGCTCATTTGTAGTTTTTGTTGAAAAGTATACTAGATTGTTTTACAATTTGGCTACTAGATTTGAGTTTTCGTGTGAATGAAGAAGTTATGATCTCAATATATCATTACGGTTTGAAATTTGAATCCACAAATCTCGTGGATTGATTGTTGATTCTTAAGTGCTTTATATGTCAAGGTTTTGGATCATGCTAGGGAGTCGCCTTCTCCAAAAATTAATGTCCATTAATTCAGTTGCTATGATCAAGAATGAGGATGCTATAACAATGCAAGAAGCTAAGAATTCGAAGCATGTCTTGGAAATTGTTGGACCCTCCCGAATTAAAGGAAGACTTTGATGATGATGAGATTGGCATTATTGGCCCGTTGCTTACCACAAACAAGTAGGACAAGAATAAGCCCGAAGAGCTACAACGAGGACAAGTTTTTCATACAAGGGTGTAAAGCATTGTGATCAGGTGTGCTCTTTTGTGATTGACATTGGGTGTTGTACTAATGCTATGTCCGAGAAAACTGGGAAATTAGGTTTGAAGGTTTTGCCACATCCTAAACCTTATTATGTGACATGAATCACCAATACAAAGCTCAAAGTTTATAAACGGTGCCCCCGGAGGGTTTAACAGGGTTGGGTTTACTGTTGGTCTAGAGGTTTCTCACCTGTGAATAGTGATTTTCAAGCTTTACCTTATATACTATAAGTGAGAAGAATGAGAAGTTTTTGTCTTATCTGCAAAACCTGTATAATATTACTGGTTTTGCTAAGAAGTGAGAAGATTTACTGTTTTCTCTTATTTGCCAGCTGTCCTCCACTGTATATGGGTCCCACCTACTTTATGGCGTTATCCACGTGACTATGTACGGAAGGGTTCCCTCCTCTGTACGGAAGGGTTCCCTCCTCAATTGATATTTAATAATAAATTAAATAATTAAAAAGTTAAAAAAAATAAAAATAATTTAAATAATAAAGAAATAAAATTAAATAATTAAGAAGTAAAATAAGAAAATAATAATTAATATTTATATTTATGCCTCGCAGAGTTTCTCCTCCCGAAGGGTTTAACAGGGTTGTTCCCCCCTCAATAGATATTTAATAATTTAAATAATAAAGAAATAAAATTAAATAAATAAGAAGTAAAATAAAAAAATAATAATTAATATTTATATTTATGCCTCACAGAGTTTCACCTACTGGAGGGTTTAACAGGGTTGGGTTTACTGTTGGTCTAGAGGTTTCTCACATGTGAATAGTGATTTTCAAGCTTTACCTTATATACTATAAGTGAGAAGAATGAGAAGCTTTTGTCTTATCTACAAAACCTGTATAATATTACTGGTTTTGCTGAGAAGTGAGAAGATTTACTGTTTTCTCTTATTTGCCAGCTGTACTACGGGACAAAAAAAGGTGGGATATGATACCCGACAACATATCCTGTAACATGTACGGCCCACCTACTTTATTACGTCACCCACGTGGAGGTGGGGACTACCGCGAGCCTGACGGCTTGTGAGGGGCAAAACAAGTAATATTATATTATTTTGCCCCTAAAGACAGCTGTTCCCTTTCAGGGCTTTTTATAACTATCTCTTCTCTATTCTCATTCTTCTCACCCATTATTTAACAGTAAAGCCAAAAATTCACTATTCAAAGATAACAGCTGTACCATTTCATGGCTTTTTATAAGTATCTCTTCTCTATTTTCATTCTTCTCATTATTCTCACCTATAATATAACAGTAAAGCCAAAACTTCACTATTCACAGATACTTCTATTATAAATATGGCCAGACCTCCACATTCTTTCAGGGTTCAAGAGAAATCACTATTCCTAACCTATCCACAGTGCAATTTAATTGCACAATTTGTACTAGATCACATCTGGTCCATCTTTCAACCATACAACCCTACCTACATAAGAGTTGCTACAGAACTCTACCAAGACGATGAGCCTCATCTCCACATACTTCTGCAAACAGAGAAGAGGTTCAACATCACTACTCCTACACACTGC
>JAULJZ010126659.1:0-11038 GCA_032270985.1 Heliamphora pulchella | reverse complement strand
GTGTCAAACTTAAGAGGATCAAGGAAAGACAAACAATTGCCGCTGCCCAACAGGCCGCGGAGGAGCAGAAGCCCAAGCAGATAACCGATCAGGCCCGGCGGAAGAAAATGTCGAGAGCTCAGGATGGGATATTAAAGTACATGTTGAAGCTTATGGAAGTGTGCAAAGTCCGAGGTTTTGTGTATGGGATAATTCCCGAGAAGGGAAAGCCGGTCAGCGGCGCTTCTGATAATATAAGGGCTTGGTGGAAGGAGAAGGTGAAGTTTGATAAGAATGGGCCAGCAGCGATCTCAAAATATGAAGCCGAGTGTCTTGCCAAGGCCAAGGGAAATGGTGTTCAGAAGGGGAACTCCCAAAGCACTCTTCAGGACTTGCAAGATGCAACTTTGGGATCTCTCTTGTCTTCGTTGATGCAACACTGTGATCCACCTCAGAGGAAGTACCCGTTGGAGAAAGGTATTCCCCCACCATGGTGGCCCACGGGGAGTGAAGAATGGTGGATGAAATTGGGGCTATCCAAAGGTCAGAGTCCTCCGTATAAGAAGCCTCATGATTTGAAGAAGATGTGGAAAGTCGGAGTTTTAACTGCTGTGATAAAACACATGTCGCCTGATATTGCAAAGATCAGGAGACTAGTCCGGCAATCAAAGTGCTTACAGGACAAGATGACTGCTAAGGAGAGCTTAATTTGGTTGGGGGTTTTGAGTCGAGAGGAATCTCAAATCCAGCTGCCTAGCAGTGACAATGGGACATCGGGCATAACCGAGGAACTTTCAGGTGCCCATGGTGAAAAGAAGAAACCTTCTATCTGTAGTGACAGTGATTACGACGTTGATGATATTGATGATGGTGTTGGCTCTGTTTCATCCAAAGATGGCAGCACGGATCAACCACAGGATGTGGAATCATCTCGTCAACCTCGGAATAATAAACCACATCCTTTACGGGATCAAGAGCAATGCAAGGAGGAACCTAGAAGAAAAAGACCACGTGTGGGATCAAGCTCTGCTGATCAACTGGCTGCACCGTCTTTTAGTGAACATGTACATGATCAACCAAGAAACAATCTGCCTGATATAAACCAAACTGATGTACCTTCTTCCCAAATGTATGTCAGCCACCATGACAATGATACATCTGAAACTATGAGGCCTGTGGAAAAAAACCCAGAGGTTCAATACCAGTTACCAGCATCTGAGTTTGACCAAATCTCTACCCTTCTTTCTGCCAGTGTAATACCCACACAGAACATGCCTTTTGGTGGCATGCCGTTACCACATTCAGTGGTTGAAGATGCTGAGTTGCATCATGGATCTCTTGACTCTAGATCACACAATGAAACTCACTACACCGGGCTGCTTAATGGTCAAGATTCTGGGCTACATCAAGTTCAAGGACCACAACATTCTCAGTTGCATCACGACCCGACTTATGATTGTTATAATCCACCACTGGAATTTGGGCCCGGTGATGATGGAGAGCAGACCCAGATGGCTTTTAATGAACCATGGGTTAGGCCAGAGGATTCCGGAGTCAATGTACCATGGATTAGGCCAGAGGATTCTGGAGTCAATGTACCAGCTCTATATAGAAATGAAAATGATCTCTCTGCAGGATATATGAACCAGTACTTCAAAGACACCTTTCACAATGAGCACGATAGACCTGTTGCAAATCATTTTGGGTCTCCAATCAATAGCCTGTCGCTAGATTATGGAGGATTTAACAGTCCATTTCATCTTGGAATTGACGATTCAGGATCATTAGATACCAATGATTTTCTGCTCGACGATGATTTGATGCAATACTTTGGGGCTTAGATTGTCAGAGTTTGTGAATTATTTCTCATTTACACCCTTTCTTTCCTCTTATCTCTCTCGTGTTGGAACTTGCTTCAATGAATTTTATTTTGATGTTGTATCTTACACAGGCACTGCACAAAAATACAGTGTTTGCTATTGAGCTAGGTCAACAACTTCCTCTCTTTATTCGACTGTTGCCGGTGCTAGTGTTGTCCATGCATCCCAAGGCTGTAAGTTATGACGTTAATACTCTCATCCCTCAATTGTGCAGATAGGTTCAGGATTTTTTGGGTTACAGTTAGCCCCCACAATGTGTTACAGTGAGGATCCTTGAGTATTTCATGTAAATGATTCAGTTTGTTTGGATGGAAAAAAACTGCATGGTAACAGTATTTTGCTCAGTTTCATTGCATAAGGCTGAACTAACTATAATTCCTCCTCGAGGTTTTCATGTCTTCAGTTCTCTATTCTGCGTCGTGATTTACTTAGTTTGGTTATTTGGTATGATGAATATTTATGTTGCTGAAATTATATATTTGATCTCTATGCCAATTGTCTCTTTGATCACCCAATAGGGTTCTAGGCAAAAAGCCTTTGTTTGCTGTGATTTTGCTTTGGTAAACATTCCAAACAAGTTTAAGCATTTCTTGAGAGTCGGACACATTTAAGCGGAATGGTGTGCTAATAATAGGACAGCCGTTGAATGCATATATGCATTAGTGTTCAGGCATTGCCTAGCTGAGGCAGCTAATACAGATAGCCACTAATCTACATGCTAGACCACACTTTAGAAACTGAATGCCTCGAAGCCCTTTTCAAATTGAATCCCAAAATAGAACAGAATCTTCTAGTTTACTTCGAGTTATAGGTCTTATCCTACTGGCAATATTTCAAGTTTGACCAATATGGATGCGATTCCCTGTTTGAAGCATCTCAGTGGTACATGTTAAGCCTTCGTGTGCCAAAAGCCCACCAAACAAACTGCTTGCTCGTACCCCAAGATGGCTCGAAGAGGGGGTGTGGATTATGTGAAAGTCTCATACTGGGTAAAAGCTTTATGGTTTCTCACGTGTGTTGAATATAGTAGCGGTGTGTTCAATTTGAGTCGCTGGTCAAGACTATGGTTCCAGAATTTTTTTGTTTTACCTGCACAGTTTCTGTGCACAAAGTAGCCTACTTGACTGAAAATGGGGATGGTGTTGGGCATTGTAAACGAATAAATGATCGTTTTATGCCGGTGATTATTTTTTGTCCTCTCTCTCAAGCTCCTTTTGGAATGGCCGAAAGAAACCATGACCACTTCAAAAAGTTATATATGTGTAGACACATACTCCTGAATCTCCTATAATTGCAGTAAATAGTACATTCGCCTAATCATGCAAAACTTTTGAGGAATTTTACTATTACTCGTGTAAATTTGAAACAGGAGGTTCGCATGATTTTGTTTTTGAGTGTTGAGGGTCATTTATGTAAATTTCACAATATTATTTAATATAAATAGTTAAAGGATTTAACCCTTTAGGTTAAGCTCTTTTATTCTTTTAATATGTTACATTAACATGGTATTATAGCAAAAACTCTTGAGAAATAAGAGAGAGAGAGAGAGAGAGAACAAAAACAAAAAGAAAAAGAAAACTCTTAACCCTCACCATCGCAATCTAGCCGTTGTCAACACTCGTGGATCACATCCACATCCACCGCCGTCATCGCCGATCATATCTGCCACTGTCATCGCCGACCACATCTGCCATTGTTATTGTTGACCACAGTCATCGCTGACATTAGCCGTTGGCGTCGTCATCCCTATTGCGCATCGTCGTCGCGAACCATTATCACGATCCAGTCTTCAACCCTAGTTGTGACCCTTCATCAACCCAGATCATTAACCACCGTTGCGACTGTCACTGTTGACATCAATCACCAGCGTTAGCATCAACAGTGCTGCCAGTCATCCTTATCGCGACCCATCATTAACCAGTCCTCACTCAAACATCCGCGGCCCATCATTGACCCACCATCGCAAACCATCAACGCCGACCACAGTCACCGTCGTCGCCATCCATAGTAATCGCCGTCCATAGTCATCGCCGTCGCAATTGCTACTAAAGGTCGCTGCCATCATCCATTCAATAGTGGTCTTTTTTTATATGAACTGAATCATCTATTCAACTTAGTTATGAAGAGATCTTATATGAACATGTTAAGATTACTGTAGAGACAAAAAGAGAAGAGAAAGTGTAAGAGAGAACTGCTGTGGTGGTAAATTGGGGAGCAACTAGAATTAGAGTTAGTTCTCTTATCACGATTATTTGTATAATGAGATCAACGTATAAAGTACAATAATGCCCATAACTTAATAGAACAACTCTTAGTCTTATGATTTAGGTTTTTCTTTGTGGGTTGCGGTCTTTTGTTCATTTGTGAAAGAACATAGTTCAGTGTTTGGTTGTTGAAGTTATGGATTCAAAGTCATATATTCCTCCATTTACAATTCCACAACTCACTACTCGCAAGTTGAATTGAGTTAATTATTTGCATTGGTCTAAAGTTGTAAAAGTTGCTTTAACTGGTCAAGGTAAAAAAAAAAACACTTGATTATGTCTGGTTCATCCGATGACAAAAGGAAGCCTGAGTGGGAGCAAGATGATGTTCAGATTGTTACATAGTTATGGAATTCTATAGAGTGACATATTGCCAATACGTATACTCATTTTGACATTTGCAAGGAGATTTGGCAGTACATTCAATTGTTATATTGCAGTAATCTTACGTGTGTATATGATGTTGCAGTTGATTATTTTTAATTGCAACAGGATGATAAATCTGTTACAGATTATTTTGTGGCACTTAAGAGGTTTCATGAAGAGTTAAATGTGGTTCTTCCGATCATGAATGACGTTTGCAAAACGCAACATCAATGAAAACAGATGGTTGTGTTGAGACTTTTGGCGAGGTTGCAACCTGCATTTGAGTTCGTTCGCTCTCAGATTTTAGTGGGACTTGAGCTCCATTCTCTTGCCAAAGTATATTCTAGAATCTTGCGTGCCACTTCTTGGGACAATTCTCACGGTTCTGATGGTTGTTCTCGGGATAATTTTGATCGTTCAGCTCTAGTTACACAACACCGAGGTGATCAATCCAGTTGTTACAGTCATGGTAGAAGAAGTGGCAGTTCTCGAGTTGGTCGCGTCGATAGTTCTAATAGTGGTCGTAGTGGTAGAGGTAAAGGTCCACCTCCTCAGTGCTCTAATTGTGGCTTACTTAATTATACATGCGAGACATATTGGGATCTTATTGGCCGACCTTTTTGGTTGCCAATGCTGTGACATTTGATAGTGTTCACCTTTCTTTCTCTTCTTCAGAAGAATATCATTGTTTTCGAGGAAGAGTATTCTAAATTCCTTCAGTATCAGGCGACTTTGCATGTATTTCTTCCAGTTGCATCTCTAGCCCAAAAAGGTATTCTTATTGCTTGTCTTTCATTTTCTTTTACTTCCTAACCATGGGTCATATTAAGGTGCCAATTTACAATTTTAACTTAAGTTTTTCAAAATGCACGTGATTGATGTTTGTGGGTATCATATCTAGAAACCTTTACGAGACTATAACTCGTCCACTAGGGGTAACCTAGGGGTTTAAAGGCTTATTGCATATGTTAAGTGTAATCGTGTATCCTACAAAAATGGACTTTAGTTAAGTTAGTTTAATTGTTTTTTATTTTTGCTTTGCTCGAGAATTAGCAAAGTGTAAGTTTGGGGGTGTGATCGGTATGTAAAAGTACCGATCCTATTCTGCAAAATACACTATATTAAGCCACGAAAATATGTTTAATAAATTGTTTTATAGTATTTTTGTCAACGGCATCATCAGAAGTAGCTTAAAGGAGAAAATGGTGTAAAACATGACAAAACGGAGAAGAGGGCCAAAAAGGAAATTTTAATAAAAGTTGCGTTTGGGCGGATGAATCCAGCGTCTGAACGTAATTGGTCCAGTAAAAATTGAGTCCGGATGGCATCTGGACGAAAAAGTCTCTGTGCTGATTACATCCTGACGGGCGTCCAGATAAAATGTTAACAGAAAGAAAAACGTCAAGACAGAGTAGTCTAGCGTCCGGACGGAGCATAAAAGCATCCAGGCAAAGTATTCGGCGTCCAAACGGGGCGGGCAGATTGAGTTTCACTTTGGAGATTGAGATTGTGGCGGAAAGCTCACCTATAAATAGGTGACCTAGGTTCATAATTTAGATATCTTTGATTATTGAAGGCGACGAATTAAGGGAAGTTAGGAGACTAATCTGGAAGGCTAGGAACATGTACAATACATTGAGGGTTTTTGCCCAAGTTTTTTTTGGTTAGTTTTTAATTTTTTACTATTAATTTAAGCAATAAATTATAATTTTTTTAAATACTTACAATTTCTACTACAAGTTATTTTTATTTCAGTTATAAACTACCAATACAAATAATTTTCGCTACAAAATTATAATCTGTAATCAATTAATTTCAGCAATGCTAAACACCCCATTGACTCGTTGATAGAATTATCGTAGGGGTGTAAAAAGGGCCCACAACCCGTGGGTCGCCTGGAGTTGGTCCGAGGCCCATTACTGTAGTGGTTCGGTCTTACCCTCAGTCTTCCCAAGTCTGAATACCTATGGGCTAGTCTTGGGCCTATCCCTTGAAGTCTGTGGCCTAGCCTGATAGGCTTAGGCCTAGCTCGAGCTTGGCTCAAGAGCTTAAGTCTGTAGCCTGCCCATGGCCTAGCTCAATTGGATTTCGCCAAAACCTCCCAACAACTATATTGAATGGGCCGGTTTGAAGCTTGTGAACCCCCAACAGCTAGCTAAGGGTTATTTTTTTGAATGGGTGGCCTATATCATCCCACAAAAGAATCCAACGGTTTATATTTTAGAGCCGTTAGTGTCCCGTGGTCCCAACGATCAGATTTGTTTTTTTCTAAACCCAAAAAATTCCTATAATATCCACTCCCCTCAGTTGAGAAATTCACACCAAACTCTCTCAACTCTCTCTCAATTCTCATATTGCTAAATTCTAATGGCTCTCAAGTCTTAAGTTCTCTAATTTTTAATTAAAGTTCTACTTCAAGTGCAAATATTGAAGAATCAATGATTCAAGATTAAGATCAAGATCATAATTCAAAAGATCGAGATTAAGATTGAAGATCAAAATTCTTTCATTCGGTTTGATTTAATTTGTGCAATTTAGCTTTTGTATTATTTTATTTATTTTTATTCTCTTCTTAATTCTTTTATAATAATTTCTTTTAAAATTTTATTAGGTGTTATTATAAAAAAATATTCATTTAAATTTTTTTTATTTTACTTTATTTGTAACTTTAAAAATTCTAATAATCTACTTTATTTTTGAAGTTATATTTTTTTTCTATGGATCCTAGATTTGGTCTTAATTATCCTAATTTTATTAGTCTTGATGATTTTATATATTCACCAATTGCTACTTAGTTCTAATCCTATTCTTATTCCACGTAGTGTTTTCTCATCATCCCCTACATCTGCATTTGCTAGTAAAAATTCTCCAATTTATGACAATATTTTAAAAGAATTGTTCAAAATAAAATGATGCAATATAGTTATCAAAGCTAAAAATATAAAATTTGTAATAAATTTCTTAGTGGTAATACATTAGGTGGCACTAGTCATTTACGTAGGTACGTCGATATGAACATTAGAAATAGACCTTCTAATTTTAACATAAAATGCAAATAGGTAGGAATCCAGTGGGTAACATAGTTAATTTTTCTTATGATCCTATACGGGCACAAGATACGATAGTTCATTACTGCACATTTTATAGACGATGATTTGAATTTAAATAAAAGAATTATTTCATTTAAACATATAGAACTATCTTACACCAATCATAGTTTAGGTATAAAAATTAAACAACAAATATATCTATGGGCCATTAATGATAAAATATTTTCTATTACTTAAAATAATATTTTTTTATTACAATGGATGTGTTTAATATCTAAAATGTAATTTATAACTTTTTATATTTGGTATTTTATTTTATATTTGTTGTTATGCACATATTTTAAATTTAGTTGTTAAAGAAGGGCTTAATAAATATAACAAATCGGTTGATTGAGTTATGCAAGCTGTATGAATAATAAATAATAGTACTAGAAGAGTAGATATTTACAGAAAAATATGTATTGAAGAAAATATAAAAGTTAAAAAATTACCATACGATATAGAAATTAAATGGAACGTTGAATATAATATGCTACAAGTAGCAATTAAACAAAAAAAATTAATTTATTTTTTTAAAGTCAAACAATAAATAATTTTTATCCACCAACTAATGAAGATTGGGGCAATGTAAATCTACACAATTAAATTTTTTTTTTTGATGAATTAATAAAATTATTTTCTTATATTTATCTCCCTACTACTCTACTTGTTTTACCACAACTAGCAAAAATAATATAAATTTTTGTTAAGTATTTACAAAATAAAAAATATTTTAATATCATTAATAATATAAAAAGTAAATTTGATAAATATTATGATGAATTAGTACAAAATTTTGAAATTCCTATAATATTAGATCCCATGTGTAAAATTATTGGTTTAAAATATTTTTAGAACAAATTTATGATAACTAAGATCAATTTGAACTAATATTCAATACACGTAGGGAATTATATGATGAATATAAAGTTAACATGATATCATAACATATGGAACCAATACTATCCTCATTCGAAACTTTATCTTGAGGTCGAGGTAAGAATATGTAGTCAGAAATAAAAATTAGAAGAATTTTTGAGAATCAATAGAGTTTTTTTTATCTTAGAACTCCAATGTTATATAAACATACCTGATGAAGTCGTCGATGATGATAATTTTAATATTTTAGAATATTGAAAACAACACGAATTGTTATGGTTAGTGTTATCCGCGATAACTCATGATATATTAATAGTTCATATCTTTACAGTTGTTTTCGAGATAATATTTAGTGCAGGTGGACAGGTCGTGAGCAATTATAAATCCAAACTAAAGTCGAAAATGGTAAAAGTGTTGATGATCATTCGCGACACATTGTACGCATTATATATGTAATAACACTTAGATAAAAAAACAAGACTGCAAACAAATTTAGAGACTATTACCTTTTGCAGCCCTAAAGAATTGTCTAGCTCATACTAAAATTTTTAATTTTAGATCTATAAATCTTATTTTCTTACATTTATAATTTTACACATTATTTATTTACATCTTTAGATTAGATGAATTTTTTTTGTTTAAATAGAAAATAATGTAAATGATTATTTTTTGAATAATAAAATTTTATATTATATTTGATTATTTGAAGTGTTTAACTTTATTATATTTTTTATATTTAGTTATATACAACCATACAAGCAAAAGTAAGTACATAAAATAATAACTAATAATCAATAACTAATAATCTAAGTTATAAACTAATATATAATAAGTAATAACTTAATTTATAAACTAATAACTAATAAGTAATAACTAATAACTAATATAAGTATTAATAAATTAATTATAAATAATATTGTCTTTCTTAAAATATTATATATAACTAATATATAATAAGTCACTAATAAGTAACAAGTAATAAGTTAATTTATAAATAAAGTAAATATAAAACAATTTTATAAGTTATAATTTTAAAAATAAAAAATTATATATTTTTTTAAAAAAAACTCAATTTAAAAGTATTTTTTTTAAAAAATATTTTTTGTTACCGTAAACTTGATAATAAGGACAGATACTTTACGTTTACTTTCCGAACAAAATATCTACAAGTATCCCCTGCACTGAGATCTTTCCAAATTTCTCAGCATAAATATCTCTCGCTATCTTACATCCGATCGCTGGTTACACCGTAAAGTGTGAACAGTCGGTAAAATCAGAGCTTCTTGGCCGCAACCTGCACCGCCATCAATGGCCACAACCACTGCCATCTCCGGCGAATTCTCCGACGTCCTCGAAACCCCACTCCTGGATGCAAAGGGGCCGAAAATCCTCCAAAACATCTCTGAAGAAGGAGGCTACGCCTACGTCGGAATGTCGTCTCTCGCAACCGCAGGTGATTTCCGGGCGGCGGAGGCGGCGCGTGAGATGGCGTGGGAGCAGCTCCACTCCGGTCCTTGGCACTCCGTGCTCCCAATTTGGCGAGACGCGTATTCGATGGCGTGCCTCAATGTGGCCAAATTCCATTACGCCAAGGGGGAGTTTAGGGAGGCGCTTAGGGTTCTTGATATGGGGTTGATTATGGGAGGATTGGCTCTTCGTAAAGATTTGGACATGGCGATCGATAAGGCGTCGGCAGCACAGGCGACTAATCTTGGGGCTTCTGAGGAAGGAGCAAAAGCCCGATGTCTTCTTGTTCCTCCAGAATTTAACGAGGCGGAGGTGAGGTCCGTTTTCTTTCTCTTTCTTTCTTTCTTTTTTTTTTGGTTTTTCGGTTCTTCCTTTCCTCTCAATCCGTGTTTTTTTTTGGGTTAACTTCATTTTATCTTCTAAGCTATGATGATTTTTTCAGTTCATCTCTCAAATTTTACCTTAGTCAAATAAAAAATTATCGTTTATTAAGAGCCATGTTCTCTTCTATCTTTCTCTGTTTACTATGTGTTGGGCATAAAAAAAAGTTTTAACTTTTCCACTATAGGCGGTAAAATGATTGTTTTTTGTTAAAAAAAAATGAAAATGGCTATAGAGCGGTTTTCTGATAATTAAGTAAATGGTAATTTTTGATTTGGTTGAATAAAAGTAAATTAGTTATTTGAAGGCCAAGTAAAATTGATAGTTGAACAACGAAATAAAAAAATTTGTAATAGTTTAAGGGATAGAAATGAAATTAACCCCCCTTTTTTACCTTATTTAATTTCTTATTGGGATAATTACACTTACCTCCCCCGAGGTTTAAGCTTATTATAGGGACCTCCCATGTGGTCTCTGAAATTACACTAACCTCCCATGAGATTTAATTTTAATATCAATCGCACCCCAACTGTTAAAAATTCTGTTGAAATTTAACGAAAACCGTCCCTCCCACTCCAAAACCACCATTTCTACCCTAAAATCACCATTCAAATCACCTTTCTCTCCCAAAACCACCATTTCCACCCCAAAACCACAATTCAAACCACCTTTTCCCCCCAAAACCACCATTCCCACCCCAAAACCACCATTTTCAAAACCACCATTCCGTTGA